>JAWQFJ010023580.1:0-14367 GCA_034096865.1 Theodoxus fluviatilis | reverse complement strand
GGAGAGCGGGACAGATAGTTGGAATCGTCTGTGTTGAGAGATAAATCGTGGTTAAAATAACTCGCCGTTCTGGATACTGGCCCAGGTTGTAAATCCCAAGCTGAGCGTGCACGGCCAAACCTTTTAAGCCAAAAGCAACCCGTCTTACTTTGACCTCACACACTACGATCTCTTACTTCTAGAGAAAACAGACAGTTGTTTGTAGTCAATGTTTCTGCATCCATCATTCAGTGACCAAACTATCTCATTCAAATTTTGGCGGTGGCATTGTCACGTGGCAGTGATAATCGCATCTGTTTACGCATGGCGGTGAGAGCGTCGAAACATGCGTAGTCAGTTCGGCCTAACAAAAACAGAACTATCATGTGACGTCATACTTCAAGGCTGGTAGTGGCGGTGTAGCGAAGAGCGGAGCTTAGGCAGCGCGCCGTCTTGCAGTCAGCAGTCCGGCCGGCCTTACCTGCCTCCGTCTACTCGTTACCTGGAAACCCAAACATGGCGGTGGCAGAGAGTTTCCGAATCCACCCCAACAATGTGTTTAACCCTCCCACCGTCAAGGAGCAGGACTACATCGCCCACAGCGGTCGCTTCAACGACACGCCCAGACCCTACATCTGTACGAACACAGGCCAAAAATGCTGCCAGGAGAACACGGTGAGTCAGACTGCCGTACGTAGTGCCGACTTAACTGGGTCGGCAGTGACTGTCAGCCTAGCAATCAATATTTTAGTCGATCGATCTTCTGGCAGACCAACTATAGGAATAAATTAGTGTGTCGTGGTGCTGCCCCCCAGATCAAAGCAGTTGGATTGGACTTAGAGGTGAAAAAATGCAGTGCTGTGAAATAGGCAAATATAGTGAAACTATGGAACCTGTTGCGATACAGATACCAGAACTGCGTATATATCTGCACGTATTGAGATCTCATATTCACGCGCACGCGTACATAGACAGGTTCAAAGACACGCATGCACACTAACACGCACACATGCACGCACGTAGGCCACGCACACAGTGACACAGGCAAACAGTCAGGCACACAAGCAGACACATAATATTAATGACTGTCGAAGACATGTTGCTTTTAGTGGAGAATGGAAGCGTGCTATTCACTGCTGAGAATAAATGCATTATCATGATTGTGTCAATCGATTCATGAATTTAATAAAAGTAAGACCTGAGCTTACAATAGACACATTGCCAGCTTGACAGGTTTATTACCTCGGGAGATTCACAGACAGACTAATCTCGGCAGGATCTAGTTGCAGAAAAGCAATTACTGAGCACTGGGTGTGCTGTCAGCTTGGCGTGCTGTGCTGTACGGGAGAGTCACGCCTGGTGTGCCAGGCACGTGTCTCCACAGGCACTCGACAGCTAATCCCACAGTGACAAACCTCTGGCCGTCCGCCTTTCAATATGGACTCGCACAAGATGTTAGGCTGTACTTGTTTGGCCTGTAGAAACTGCTGCACTTGAATACGTGAGAATGAAAGCTGTGTTACATGTTGTCTCGCGATTGTTATGGGTTACCACTAAGTGTTTGCATTCCTCCCATCCATTTGTTTATTTCTCCTTTTCTGCATCTCTCTCTCTGTCTCTCTCTCTCTCTCTATCTGTCTCTCTCAGTCTGTCTCTGTCTCTCTGTCTCTGTCTCTCTCTCTCTCTCTCTCTCTCTCTCTCTCTCTCTCTCTCTCTCTCTCTCGTGAGTATCTTAATACCCTTGCACAAGATTGCACAGTTGGAGTCGTGTTGACGTCTGATCGTAGTATATTTGTTGGATCTCTTATCTGAAACTGGATTACCACCTAGCCAGCCCAACTTTACTGAGTTGGAGGCGAGAGAGAGACAGGTAGTTTGAAACCAGTTTCCCGCCTTGCTGTTGGCAGTGCAAGCCCCCCAAGTCTGCGCTGCAGCCCAGCCTGGACTTCATGGCACCCTACCAGATCATCGGTACGCACGTGCTGGGCGGTACGCACGTGCTGGGCGGTACGCACGTGCTGGGCTGGCCGCACGTGCAGACGGCAGAACGCATGCATGGAGATGAATGGGGAATTTGTCTTTTTTTATTACTTGTGCGCACTGACGGATATTATTTGCGCGCGCGCGCGCGTGTGTGTGTGTGTGTGTGTGTGTGTGTGTGAGAGAGAGAGAGAGAGAGAGAGAGAGAGAGAGAGAGAGAGAGAGAGAGAGAGAGAGAGAGAGAGAGAAACGAACGAACGAACGAAAAGTTTCAATTGCGAAGGCCACCGGCCTATTACAACCTAAACAAGTCTATATCACAACGGTTGTTTGGGCAGTCCGACGGCGCTTAAAGGCAAAGTAAAGGAACATTGCAGTAGACCTCAACGAGCTTGCACTTTCGCAAGTCATTATATCATGTACACCAACTCGAACAACTGTATCCCAACTATTGCAAATATGCTTGTATCTAAGGTCTTCATATGCAGGGCTCTAATCAGAAATGTTCTTCGTCGTCTTCTTCTTCATTGCAAGAGGGACAAGGAGATGTAGATTGGATATCCTTACCGAAACGATATTTGTGAATATTACTTACTAACTTACATACTTACTGCATTTTACGCCGGGTGGCGTGTAGGGCAGCAGCAAAGGTTCTCCACTGTTGTCGGTCGCTTGCAAGCCTTTCCAGGGTCGCCCAGGAGTGGTTGAGGTCTTTTATCTCCCCTTCCACTGTGTGTCTTCAAGTCTGCCTGGGTCTCCCGCGCTATCTCTTGCCTTCTGGGGTCCATCGGAGTGCCACTTTTGGAATGCAATCATTGTCCATCCTCAGTACATGGTCAATCCATCTCCATCTTCTCTTGGTTATGAGCGTTTCCATTTGTGAAGATACAGATCACTAAATCCAGTACGGAAGCGAATCAAGGTATCCCTAGAGACTTGATTGTCAACACAGTTCAAATTTATCTCTCTATCATACACAAATTTGAACTGCCTATACAATTCATACCGCATACTACTTACTAGGCTTACAGACCAATTTTGTACACATTCTGCGACAAGACCCCCCCTTAGGTCCCTAAGAAATCCTGTCACATTGTCAACTCTTTGCAATCTCCACAACTGTTCAAAGCCATATCGACATAGTAGAGAGAGAGAGAGAGAGAGAGAGAGACAGAGAGAGAGAGAGAGACAGAGAGAGAGAGATAGAGACAGAGAGAGAGAGAGAGACAGAGAGAGAGAGAGAGACAGAGAGAGAGACAGAGAGAGACAGACAGAGAGAGAGAGAGAGCGAGAGAGAGAGAGTATGCAACTTGAGTTGTGTATGAATACAGTCGCCTTTATGCATGTCATGCAGCATGCGAACAGACTTTACAATGTATACATACACACATACACATTACTCACACTTTCTTTTCATCAATGTCGCCAGCACACCCTTAGTCGCGCATCTGCACACCGATTTATTCCCTCCAGCACGTCTGTGTATGGATGTACAGAGCAGCACGTCTGTGTATGTATGTACAGAGCAGCACGTCTGTGTGTGGATGTACAGAGCAGCACGTCTGTGTATGGATGTACAGAGCAGCACGTCTGTGTATGGATGTACAGACCAGCACGTCTGTGTATGGATGTACAGAGCAGCACGTCTGTGTATGGATGTACAGAGCAGCACGTCTGTGTATGGATGTACAGAGCAGCACGTCTGTGCATGGATGTACAGAGCAGCACGTCTGTGTTAGGATGTACAGAGCAGCACGTCTGTGTATGGATGTACAGAGCAGCACGACTGTGTATGGATGTACAGAGCAACACGTCTGTGTTAGGATGTACAGAGCAGCACGTCTGTGTATGGATGTACAGAGCAGCACGTCTGTGTATGGATGTACAGAGCAGCACGTCTGTGTTAGGATGTACAGAGCAGCACGTCTGTGTATGGATGTACAGAGCAGCACGTCTGTGTTAGGATGTACAGAGCAGCACGACTGTGTATGGATGTACAGAGCAGCACGACTGTGTATGGATGTACAGAGCAGCACGTCTGTGTTAGGATGTACAGAGCAGCACGTCTGTGTATGGATGTACAGAGCAGCACGTCTGTGTATGTATGTACAGACCAGCACGTCTGTGTGTGGATGTACAGACCAGCACGTCTGTGCATGGATGTACAGACCAGCACGTCTGTGCATGGATGTACAGACCAGCACGTCTGTGTATGGATGTACAGAGCAGCACGTCTGTGTATGGATGTACAGAGCAGCACGTCTGTGTATGGATGTACAGAGCAGCACGTCTGTGTATGGATGTACAGAGCAGCACGTCTGTGTATGGATGTACAGACCAGCACGTCTGTGTATGGATGTACAGAGCAGCACGTCTGTGTATGGATGTACAGAGCAGCACGTCTGTGTATGGATGTACAGAGCAGCACGTCTGTGTATGGATGTACAGAGCAGCACGTCTGTGTATGGATGTACAGAGCAGCACGTCTGTGTATGGATGTACAGAGCAGCACGTCTGTGTATGGATGTACAGAGCAGCACGTCTGTGTGTGGATGTACAGAGCAGCACGTCTGTGTATGTATGTACAGAGCAGCACGTCTGTGTATGGATGTACAGAGCAGCACGTCTGTGTATGGATGTACAGACCAGCACGTCTGTGTATGGATGTACAGAGCAGCACGTCTGTGTATGGATGTACAGAGCAGCACGTATGTGTATGGATGTACAGAGCAACACTCGTGTGGTGTTGCGGTGTTGCGGTGTTGCGGTGTAGCCAACACGTCATTCCGTACCGTCTGCCTGCGTTGCAGAGCTGAACAACTTCTGCCGCCACAAGTGCTGGATCAGTCCGTGCTACAAGATGGTCTCCAAGTACAACGCACGCCTGCCCTACACCCAGGCGACCTTCAGCACTGAATGCATCGGTAAGGAGGGTCCTCCCCTCGGGTGGGAAACAAACATTCTGCTTGAAACCAGTGGATGCTCGGTTCTCTCAGCGACTGTGAAACTGAGGCTTTCGACATTGTTGATCGTCAACTTTGCGAGGCTGCACGATTCCTTGGTTTTCAGTGCTTATACCATAATGCATGGAGGCGATAACCTACAACTTCAGCCATTGAGATAAAAGCCTGAATTTGCCAATATCTGGGTCATATATTAAATAGGTAGGGGATTTTTAAGAATGTCTAATGAGTAGGGATACAGCATGTTTAATAAGTAGGGCACACAGCATGTCTAATGAGTAGGGATACATCATGTTTAATAAGTAGGGCACACAGCATGTCTAATGAGTGGGGAATACACTATGCTGGATGAGTAGGGAATATACAATGCTGGATGAGTATGGAATACACAATGCTGGATGAGTAGGGAATACACAATGCTAAATGAGTAGGGAATACACAATGCTGGATGAGTAGGGAATACACAATGCTGGATGAGTAGGGAATACACAATGCTGGATGAGTAGGGAATACACAATGCTGGATGAGTAGGGAATACACAATGCTGGATGAGTAGGGAATACACTATGCTGGATGAGTAGGGAATACACTATGCTGGATGAGTAGGGAATACACAATGCTGGATGAGTAGGGAATACACAATGCTGGATGAGTAGGGAATACACAATGCTGGATGAGTAGGGAATACACAATGCTGGATGAGTAGGGAATACACAATGCTGGATGAGTAGGGAATACACAATGCTGGATGAGTAGGGAATAGACAATGCTGGATGAGTAAGGAATACACAATGCTGGATGAGTAGGGAATACACAGTGCTGGATGAGTAGGGAATACGCTCAGCGCTTTATGGGTAAGTGTCAGTATAACATCGATGATGGGTGAAACTCGTGACTTCACTGAATGCAGTCATATTTACTGTCCATAAACATGGTTTTATTTGGCTTTCTTGACCAGAGAGAATGGTCAAATAAAAACCGCTGGCGCTGAACCTCTAGGTTTTGGCATTTAAGAAAAGATTGGGTTCGAACCCGCAACCTCTCGAGAAAAGAGGGGGAAAACACACATAAAAACACAACAAAACCACAACCTCTCGAAAAAAGAGAAGAAAAAAAAGTTTCAGCGCAGAATCAAACCTGGTCATGCATGACCAAGAGTCGAACGCTCTACCAGCTGAGCCATTAGAGAATTGCAATGATGGAGTGTTTGTAAAGCATGTAAATCCATTTCTAAGCTATCGGCCCAGGAACAATCAACCATATATTTTAAACATGATGGATAGGTTCAGGAAGCTCCTATTATGACATGCTTTGCTTTCCTTTGGCATGTCATAGACGCTGAATTAACACTCACACAGTCACACAGAGGAGGAAGTGTATTATAGATGTTCAACCCAGACATGTGCATTCGTACTCATTCAGTGATTCACGCACACACCGTGTGTGGTTACCGTGGTTACGTTGTGTTTTCTTCGCGTAGACACTGATCTATATCTAAATACGTGGAGTAGATAGAAAAAAATGGCTAGCAAGAAAAAAGAGAGAAAGGCAAGGGCAAAAAACTTCAGTGAAACCGAAATGAGTGTGATGGTCCTGAAATGCGCCGCTTACATAAAATCTAAGCGCAAGAAGGACTTGCCTGACGACGTCATTCTTTCGGTTGCTGTGCCTTTGAATAATTCTGGGTTCGACTGATTTCTTTATGGATCTCGTCGGTGATGGCCAAGATTTCCTTTCGATGGAATCAAATCTTTCTGAACACCTCTTCATCATTAAATACTTCTAACGGGTGCCTTCGGTCTCGGAATACTCGGTTTTTCCTTAACAGATTGTCATGAATTCGTTTCTTAAGCACAATCGCTGCCATCTTGCCTCTCTCGATAACCCCGGTTTATCTATTTATCTTGCCGACTTCGGGAGAATAGTTTAACACTCTGCTTTGACGCGAGTTTAGGGCTAAATCGCCGTCATGAATAGGAGAATTTAAACCGAAGTCAAGATAAATCGGGGATAGGAGATAAATCGAGTGTTAAAAAGATAAATCGCCGTCGTGAATACGGGCCAAGAACAATAAAAATACAGCCAGAGAACTACCAGAATCGGCGATAGGCCCTGGACGCCTAAGCAAGCCGAAGAATTCTATTCTATTCTATTCTATTCACCCTCCTTCAAAAATCTCCTCGCAAATGACGTCACGTTATTCGACGTCAAATGATGACGTCACAGATTTTGCAAAATGGAGTCTGTTGAATCGTTTTCATTGAAACACCAAAATGTAAAAAAGTCACTTTCTTTTCAAACCTCGATTCTGAAAATTTGATAATATTGAATGGGACCTAACTTCCAGTCAGTGTGCAAAATCTCAAGGAAATCCGTCCAGTAGTTTCTGAGATATAGGCCGTGGAGACGGGACAGACAGACAGACACACAGACAGACTAATAAAAACCGCTGGCGCTGAACCTCCAGGTTTTAACATTTAAGAAAAGATTGGGTTCGAACCCGCAACCTCTCGAGAAAAGAGGGGGAAAACACACATAAAAACACAACAAAACCACAACCTCTCGAAAAAAGAGAAGAAAAAAAAAGTTTCAGCGCAGAATCAAACCTGGTCATGCATGACCAAGAGTCGAACGCTCTACCAGCTGAGCCATTAGAGAATTGCAATGACGGAGTGTTTGTAAAGCATGTAAATCCATTTCTAAGCTATCGGCCCAGGAACAATCAACCATATATTTTAAACATGATGGATAGGTTCAGGAAGCTCCTATTATGACATGCTTTGCTTTCCTTTGGCATGTCATAGACGCTGAATTAACACCCACACAGTCACACAGAGGAGGAAGTGTATTATAGATGTTCAACCCAGACATGTGCATTCGTACTCATTCAGTGATTCACGCACACACCATGTGTGGTTACCGTGGTTACGTTGTGTTTTCTTCGCGTAGACACTGATCTATATCTAAATACGTGGAGTAGATAGAAAAAAATGGCTAGCAAGAAAAAAGAGAGAAAGGCAAGGGCAAAAAACTTCAGTGAAACCGAAATGAGTGTGTTGGTCCTGAAATGCGCCGCTTACATAAAATCTAAGCGCAAGAAGGACTTGCCTGACGACGTCATTCTTTCGGTTGCTGTGCCTTTGAATAATTCTGGGTTCGACTGATTTCTTTATGGATCTCGTCGGTGATGGCCAAGATTTCCTTTCGATGGAATCGAATCTTTCTGAACACCTCTTTATCATTAAATACTTCTAACGGGTGCCTTCGGTCTCGGAATACTCGGTTTTTCCTTAACAGATTGTCATGAGTTCGTTTCTTAAGCACAATCGCTGCCATCTTGCCTCTCTCGATAACCCCGGTTTATCTATTTATCTTGCCGACTTCGGGAGAATAGTTTAACACTCTGCTTTGACGCGAGTTTAGGGCTAAATCGCCGTCATGAATAGGAGAATTTAAACCGAAGTCAAGATAAATCGGGGATAGGAGATAAATCGAGTGTTAAAAAGATAAATCGCCGTCGTGAATACGGGCCAAGAACAATAAAAATACAGCCAGAGAACTACCAGAATCGGCGATAGGCCCTGGACGCCTAAGCAAGCCAAAGAATTCTATTCTATTCTATTCTATTCACCCTCCTTCAAAAATCTCCTCGCAAATGACGTCACGTTATTCGACGTCAAATGATGACGTCACAGATTTTGCAAAATGGAGTCTGTTGAATCGTTTTCATTGAAACACCAAAATGTAAAAAAGTCACTTTCTTTTCAAACCTCGATTCTGAAAATTTGATAATATTGAATGGGACCTAACTTCCAGTCAGTGTGCAAAATCTCAAGGAAATCCGTCCAGTAGTTTTTGAGATATAGGCCGTGGAGACGGGACAGACAGACAGACACACAGACAGACTAATAAAGTCTGTAGGACCTCCAGTAAACCTGGAGGGATAAAAGTTTTTCATAGACCTTGCGCAGTCTTTTAGGTACTCAGTATGCTTTTCTCTGTCAAACAGATCGTTGATTATTTTTTATTTTTGTTGACAACCATTTTTGTGGCTCAAAACAATATGTTCATAATTTGTTATTGAAAGAAAATGCATGAGACATGTTACGCCGCGAAGACATCGTAACAGTAGTCATGCACGGGGCCCAACGATCTTTACTACTTACCTGTTTTGTTGACTCACATGCGAAGCAAAAGTGAGTCTATGTACTCACCCTTTTCGTCCGTCCGGGCGTCCGGTTCGGGCGTCCGGTCCGGGCGTCCGGGCGTCCGAAAACTTTAACGTTGAATTTTTCTCGGAGACTATTAAGTCTATCAATACCAAATGTGGCATGGTGGTGTATGATGACAAGGCCTCAAAAAACATACATAGTGACTTGTCCTTGCTTCAAGGTCAAGGTCGCAGGGGCCATAAATGTTGTCTAAAAAACAGTCATTTTTCACATTTTCTAAATTTCCTCTAAAGTTTTTGAGATTGGATACCTGACCTATATATGGTATATAGGGCAATGTAATCCCTATCTTTTGATACCAGTTTGGCATACCTTGCTTCAAGGTCAGGGTCACAGGAGCTCTTCAAAGTTGGATTGTGTACATATTTTGAAGTGACCTTGACCCTGAACTATGGAAGATAACTGTTTCAAACTTAATAATTATGTGGGGCACATGTTATACTTTCATCATGAGACACATTTGTTTACATATCATCAAGGTTAAGGTCACTTTGACCCTTATGAAATGTGACCAAAATGGGGTAGTGAACCACTAAAAGTGACCATATCTCATGGTAGAAAGTGCCAATAAGCACCATTGTGCTTCCTATGTCTTGAATTAAGAGCTTTGTATTGCATGACCTTGGATGACCTTGACCTTGGGTCAAGGTCACATGTATTTTGGTAGGAAAAAAGTGTAAAGCGTTTCTTAGTGTATGATGTCATTAGACAAATAAAGAAGCGTGGACATGATGTCATTGGTAGGTTTAGTTGTTTGACCTTGAAGGTCACCTGAAGGTCAAGGTCATATAAAGGTCAAGGTCAAGCATGTGAGTCATATGGGCTTTGCCCTTCTTGTTTAGCAAGTTGTCAGCTGTGTTCGGGTGCTCAAAGCAGTTTGTCGACCACGTGTAGCTGCTTAGCACTCCTCACACTCTAAGCATCCCAATGCAGCAAATATGGGTGGGTGCTGAAATCGCTTTGCTGTTCATGTGCTGCACAGAGCGACGCATGGAGTAGGAGTGCTTAAAGCACTCTACTCTTAGTAATTCTTTTCCATACTTACAGCATGCTATCTACTCAGTCTCTAACCTTTCAACCACCCTCACCCTTCCCTCTCGGCAGAGAGCTACCCGACTAACATTTCAATCACCCCTCATCCTTCCCTCTCTGCAGAGAGCTACCCGCCTAGCCTTTCAACCACCCCCAACCTTCCCTCTCTGCAGAGAGCTACCCGACTAACATTTCAATCACCCCTCATCCTTCCCTCTCTGCAGAGAGCTATCCGCCTAGCCTTTCAACCACCCCCAACCTTCCCTCTCTGCAGAGAGCTACCCGACTAACATTTCAATCACCCCTCATCCTTCCCTCTCTGCAGAGAGCTATCCGCCTAGCCTTTCAACCACCCCCAACCTTCCCTCTCTGCAGAGAGCTACCCGCCTAGTATTTCAACCACCCCCACCCTTCCCTCTCTGCAGAGAGCTACCCGCCTAGCCTTTCAACCACCCCACCCTTCCCTCTCTGCAGAGAGATACCCGCCTAGCCTTTCAACCACTCCCCACCCTTCCCTCTCTGCAGAGAGCTACCCGCCTAGCCTTTCAACCACCCCTCACCCCTCTCTCTGCAGAGAGCTACCCGCCTAGCCTTTCACCAGCCCACCCTCCCTTCTCTGCAGAGAGCTACCCGCCTAGCCTTTCAACCATCCCCACCCTTCTCTCTCTGCAGAGATACCCGCCTAGCCTTTCACCAGCCCACCCTCCCCTCTCTGCAGAGAGCTACCCGCCTAGCCTTTCACCAGCCCACCCTCCCCTCTCTGCAGAGATACCCGCCTAGCCTTTCACCAGCCCACCCTCCCCTCTCTGCAGAGAGCTACCCGCCTAGCCTTTCACCACCCCTCACCCTTCTCTCTCTGCAGAGAGGTACCCGCCTAGTATTTCAACCACCCCCCACCCTTCCCTCTCTGCAGAGAGCTACCCGCCTAGCCTTTCACCACCCCTCACCCCTCTCTCTCTGCAGAGAGCTACCCGCCGTTCTCTCCGATGATGACGGTCAACCACATGGACTACCGGGACTTCACGGACGATGATATGTTTCTCAAGCGGCACAAGAGAGTGGTGGACAGGGCCAGAGAGGATGAGGAACGCAGGAGAAATTTTGTACGCCTGCAGAATGCAGGTTTGCTACCTCAGTGTCTGTTCCATTATGGCGGCCTTGCATACAAACAGCTTTCAGACAAAGATTTACTTTGTTAATTAAATGATACTAACATATATTGTTCATATATCTATACGGCATTTTGTGGTACATTGCATGTATGTTGCTTTGAGTTATAAGGTAAATTATTGTATTGTGTTGGAAACGAACTGCAAGTAATGTGCTCAGAATGGACAAAGCTGGCCGGATTACCGCACTGTCGTTTGACTCGACAACTTGTCCCACGTGACACAAGGTAACTACAATATTGCCGCGACTTAGAAATAGTTGGTGTTCATTGCCCCGAGGTAAAGATGGAGTCTGAGGGAAAGGTACGTCCGTGATTCCCGTCACTGCAGCCACCGTCGACAATGGAACGCGTGTTCTTCTGCAAGACTCGGTGAAGTACCTTGAGGAGTCGACATAGGTGGAGCTGACTCCTGTGGACCTCAGTTTCAACATGGAGGGAGGTATGCAGGTAGACGGATAGACAGACAGTCAGGCAGGCTGTTAGGTAGATTAGCAGGTAGGTAGGTAGGTATGCAGTATGCAGGCAGGCAGGCAGGCAGGCAGGCAGGCATACAGACAGCGACACAACTGCTGAGAAAAGGTGGTCTCTAACCCACTAGTTACTGCGCTCGCCGCCAATTGCACTGCGACTGGCAGGCTTAGGCTTAGAGCCCTGCATAACTTTCTCTCGCCTTACCTCCCCTGCTTCCTGTCTGATAGTGATAGTCTTAGAGCCCTGCATAACTCTCTCTCGCCTTACCTCCCCTGCTTCATGTCTGATAGTGATAGGTTTAGAGCCCTGCATAACTTTCTCTCGCCTTACCTCCCCTGCTTCCTGTCTGATAGTGATAGGCTTAGAGCCCTGCATAACATTCTCTCGCCTTACCTCCCCTGCTTCCTGTCTGATAGTGATAGTCTTAGAGCCCAACGTCATGACTGATAGTGATAGGCTTAGACCCTTACGTCATGTCTGACAGTGATAGGCTTAGAGCATTACGTCATGACTGATAGTGATAGGCTTAGAGCCTTACGTCATGACTGATAGTGATAGGCTTAGACCCTTACGTCATGACTGACAGTGATAGGCTTAGATCCCTACGTCATGACTGATAGTGATAGGCTTAGAACATTACGTCATGACTGACAGTGATAGGCTTAGATCCCTACGTCATGTCTGACAGTGATAGGCTTAGAGCATTACGTCATGACTGATAGTGATAGGCTTAGAGCCTTACGTCATGACTGACAGTGATAGGCTTAGAGCCTTACGTCATGTCTGATAGTGATAGTCTTAGAGCCTTACGTCATGACTGATAGTGATAGGCTTAGAGCCTTACGTCATGACTGATAGTGATAGTCTTAGAGCCTTACGTCATGACTGACAGTGATAGGCTTAGATCCCTACGTCATGACTGACAGTGATAGTTTTAGAGCCTTACGTCATGACTGACAGTGATAGGCTTAGAGCCTTACGTCATGTCTGATAGTGATAGTCTTAGAGCCTTACGTCATGACTGATAGTGATAGGATTAGAGCCTTACGTCATGTCTGACAGTGATAGGCTTAGAGCCTTACGTCATGTCTGATAGTGATAGGCCTAGAGCATTACGTCATGACTGATAGTGATAGTCTTAGAGCCCTGCATAACTTTCTCTTACCTTACCTCCCCTACGTCATGTCTCATAGTGATAGTCTTAGAGCCTTACGTCATGTCTGACAGTGATAGTCTTAGAGCCTTACGTCATGTCTGACAGTGATAGTCTTAGAGCCTTACGTCATGTCTGATAGTGATAGTCTTAGAGCCTTACGTCATGACTGATAGTGATAGGCTTAGACCCTTACGTCATGACTGACAGTGGTAGGCTTAGATCCCTACGTCATGTCTGATAGTGATAGTCTTAGAGCCTTACGTCATGACTGATAGTGATAGGCTTAGACCCTTACGTCATGACTGACAGTGGTAGGCTTAGATCCCTACGTCATGTCTGATAGTGATAGGCTTAGAGCATTACGTCATGACTGACAGTGATAGGCTTAGATCCCTACGTCATGTCTGATAGTGATAGTCTTAGAGCATTACGTCATGACTGATAGTGATAGGCTTAGATTGTTACGTCATGACTGATAGTGATAGGCTTAGAACATTACGTCATGACTGACAGTGATAGGCTTAGATCCCTACGTCATGTCTGACAGTGATAGGCTTAGAGCATTACGTCATGACTGATAGTGATAGGCTTAGAGCCTTACGTCATGACTGACAGTGATAGGCTTAGAGCCCTACGTCATGACTGATAGTGATAGGCTTAGAGCCTTACGTCATGACTGACAGTGATAGGCTTAGAGCCTTACGTCATGACTGATAGTGATAGGCTTAGAGCCTTACGTCATGACTGATAGTGATAGGCTTAGAGCCCTACGTCATGTCTGACAGTGATAGGCTTAGAGCATTACGTCATGACTGATAGTGATAGGCTTAGAGCCTTACGTCATGACTGACAGTGATAGGCTTAGAGCCTTACGTCATGACTGATATTGATAGGCTTAGAGCCTTACGTCATGACTGACAGTGATAGGCTTAGAGCCTTACGTCATGACTGATAGTGATAGGCTTAGAGCCTTACGTCATGACTGATAGTGATAGGCTTAGAGCCCTACGTCATGTCTGACAGTGATAGGCTTAGAGCATTACGTCATGACTGATAGTGATAGGCTTAGAGCCTTACGTCATGACTGATAGTGATAGGCTTAGAGCCCTACGTCATGTCTGACAGTGATAGGCTTAGAGCATTACGTCATGACTGATAGTGATAGGCTTAGAGCCTTATGTCATGACTGACAGTGATAGGCTTAGAGCCTTACGTCATGACTGATAGTGATAGGCTTAGAGCCTTACGTCATGACTGATAGTGATAGGCTTAGAGCCCTACGTCATGTCTGACAGTGATAGGCTTAGAGCATTACGTCATGAATGATAGTGACAGGCTTAGAGCCCTGCAGAACTTTCTCTCGCCTTACCTCCCCTACGTTAT
>JAWQFJ010023579.1:47500-65566 GCA_034096865.1 Theodoxus fluviatilis | reverse complement strand
GGGCAATCGACCTGTCAAAACCACCGATTAGTGCTCACCCGTAAGAGCCAATTGGATTGGTTGGGTGAGCACGTATAAAAGGCAACATCACCGGTGACCGGGGTGCATAATTGAAGATTTCCAGTGACAAGCGTCGAGCGACTAAGGTGAGAAGCCTTTTTAATATGTTCTAGCTCTTTTATCTGGCTCTTACCCGGAGCCTGGGGCCAATTCGCGTGCCCTCCCTCGGGGTCGGGGCATTTCTCGGCATTCCTGCCACACTACTTCGTCAACGCCTGCGTTGACAGTGCCATCGCGATCGCTGCCTCCTCGTCCCTCCATCTCAACTGCCTCGATTCCGGAAGAAACTTCAAACACATCGGCATCAAGGAGGAAGATACAGATGATGCAGGCAGAAGCGAAGCAGCCGATTGAAACCGATCATAAGTGGGTCAACGTGCACTTAGATCAGCTGAGTGAACTAATGAACGATGTTCTTTGCCCGAACTGTTTTCGGTCTGGTCTCACCTTCAGCATACTATACGATGAAAACAATGGCTTAGCCAGCAAACTTTGCTTGAAATGTGGAGCCTGTGATGCCAGAAGAATGAAGAAAGCTAATGTGGCAGCCTCTGTTCAGGCATAGCAACAGCGCCTACACTATGTGGCTTCATGCCTTCAACTCAAGGCATCAGAAGAGGAGGCTTCAGGAGGAAGAAGAAGGGGAAACCTATGGTGCTGGAATGGCAAACTGACTTGTTGTTGACTCATTCACAGCATGTGTCTCTCTGAAGTTGCCTTTATTGACCTTGGCATTTCCTGTGTAGTAGTAGGGCTGATCCTTTCCTCTTGAGCATGAACTTTTCCATCCCTGCATTTTTTTTTGTACTGGGGACTGACTCACTGCACAAAAACACTAAAAACTGGTTTTCCTTTTTTAGCATGTGTAGTCCTGCTGGATGAATGTATGAATAAATGAAACAAGTTTTAGCCATGATGGATAGTTTTAGTATGACTTATGCATGACTAAAAGTTGTTTTTGCCATTTTCTCAAAATGTGTTTTTTTCATAGAGTTCAAATCAATTAATTACTAAAACTCATCACAGGATGATGATGATGACTTGTAATTTTGCAGGTTTGTTACATGTATAATAATTTATGAACATACAGACACTTTTTGCTGTGAACTGATTATTTGGCCAGATATGATTTTTTTTCTTTGATGTTGAACCTACTTTATCTGCAAATCGGATATTGATGTGGAAGCAATAAGTACATTTTTTAACTTTTTGCATTACAAACATAATCTTCTGTACATTTAAAGATAAAGGGTGTACACTTTTAATGCAAAAAGAATTTTCAAGAAATATTAAGTAGTTAAGAAGTTATAGAAATTTGAAAAGATACAGAAATTTGCATATTTTTGCATGTTAGGCGGCCATTTTGGATTACCCATAATTCTAATTATTGTCAAACTTTGATGTTTTGATTTACTGTTATGAGTTCTTTCATGCCAATGAAACAAAAAAAATTCAATAAACATATTAAAAAATGTCATGCTTCCTAGTAGTGTCTTGCATTAATACCGTACCGAAAGTGATCAATAAAGTGACACATACAGTGCAGTAATACGACAGAAATCAAACCGTCAGTTTGGCTTTCTGAAGATAATGTCAAATTTGTCCTGTGTCTTTGCATTATTGCTATTGTCAAGAATCACTTCTCGATTTCTTCGACCGAAAGTCCGCCAAACACAAAGAAAACCAAAGAAATGGTCATAAACTTCCCAGCCGATGGGCAAAGTCTCAGAACAGTTTCGATAGGAGATACAGAAATGGAAAAAGTGAAAGACTTCAAATATCTTGGAATCACGATATCTGCTTACCTCAACTGGAGATCCCACACCACAAGTTGTGTGAAAAAATGCATTCAGCGTCCTCACCTTCTTCGACAGCTGCGCCGGCTCGATCTTGATGAAAACATTTTGAAAACCTTTTATGTCGCCACCATTCAAAGTGTTTTGACTTTCGGATTTCTCGCGTGGCTAAGTAGTGTTCAAGCTAATGACAAGAAGAACTCAAAAGAATTCAGAGAACGGATGAGAAAGTTATGAAGACATCTGTGCCACCTCTGGAAGATATGTACTCAGAAAGAGCGATGTAGAAAGCCGAAGACATCCGGAAAGACCTAAACCACCCTTTTAATCACTGCTATGAGATCCTGCCATCAGGGAAGAGATTCCGGGCTGCAAGAACTCGAGCGGAGAGGTTTCGGAAATCATTCGTCCCCGACTCCATAAGACTTACACAAGGCCAGACCGAACGTCTAAAAGGGCAAAGTCCATTCTTTCTAATATAAGTAAACAGCATCCAGTGCAGAGGGAGGGGGAGGGACGGGTTGGGGGCGGGATGGGGAGTGGGGGGTTGTCGGAGGAAAGGTAGGGGAAGGAGCAGTGGAGAGAAAACAGCCCAAGAAATGAGCCATGAATATTGTTTTCTTTACGTTTGTAAATAGTCACACGGTTTTGACTGTTTCCATTAAAAAGGTCTTACCTTTTTTAAACAACTTATGTATGTACATATTTTGTCATAACACTTGCGTCTTACACATGTATGTGCTGGACGAGGCAAATTCTTGAAAAGGCGATGAATAAAGCATCAGTATCAGTAAAGAATCAGTATTAAAGAATTTCAATGTCAACAATTTCAAAGAGAACTTTGTGTCTCGACACCGAGTGCGCGGCATTTATGTGCAGTAGTGTCCGCTGGGTTAGCACAGACTTAATTAACGCTACGGTACCATCGTCCCCGCTCTTTACCGTGCTCTACCTCAATCACCCACCTCTAATCTCTGTCTGTTGATATCGCTGTGGATGGTGAATGAGTGATAAATGGAGTTCTACATCCCATCAGTATTGGCAGGCTACGCAAGACCACAGATCACGAAAATCACTGGAGCTGGTTAGAGCAAGAGAAAATTAAGGCTTGATTTCCCCAGTTATACGCCTCTTACGAGTCTCGTAAGGAGACGCCATTGATTTCTTCTTGACCCAAACTCACAATGAGTCATCTTGATGAAAGCTGAAAAACTTTATGATCGTTTTTATCGCCTTTAATGCAAAAGAACAATAATGGGACGCGTTCCAAATTAGCATTCATCAGTTTCGACGTGAAGATATTCAATAACGTAAGACTTCCCTCTCCCACAAACTGCGTGCTACAAAACAACTGTTGTCATCAAGCGTTAATGTGCATCAGAACAAGAACTTACCGATCGTCTGCTGTGCTCTCTCTCCCTCTCTCTCTCTCAGAAACGAACGTTTTGTTTTAAGGACGGGTTCACATTTCTTGGTTTTGAAATGCAGTTTGGAACAACTCTGCAACGGTACTGGGTGCGAGTGTGGCGGCGTGCTTTTCTCAAGATGGCTAACGTGGACCACTTGCCTACGTCACTATTGCTCTCAAAGCACTGCGCAACGTGGCACACGTGGGTTTATCTTTCTGCCTTTCTTTGTGAAATATAGATTTGGGATTTCGCTGAAGCCACACACTGCTTCGTCCACGGCAGTTGGTATTGATCTGGTTCTCCCTCGCTGCTCGCATTCTTTGCTTTGTTGGCTGTGGTGTGAAACGAGATATCACGCAACAATTAAAATCAAATCGATCGTTTCTTGTATATACTCCGGTATTAGAATTTTTTCATTTCGAAATGAGGAGTAGAACACGTACTAATTCATACAAAATGTTGTCCCTCCCAATAAACGTTTTATTACTAGAACAGAGTGATGAGGTCGGAAATGCAATGAGATTCATACATGCTCCAGCTTCCCATTGTCTGCCTTTCCTGGTCCTTCATGATGAGCGCATTTGCCCTTATGACATCAATATTCAAATTGTCTTTATGAGAACACTTTCTTGATGCTGTTACTTCAACATTCTCTCTGAGACCCTGAATCGGTCTGTGAAACAAAATAAATAAGCACTATTTGATATTGACTGACATTTCAGACTGAGTTGTCTGACTACTAACTTACAGCAAGCACCAGTTATTTAAACTCTAATGATAGTCCCTCCACTGTCGCTGTGACCAAAGATAATCACGCAACTTCGAACAATCTAAGTCCTGCATCAGAACGGTTTAATTTGCTTTGTGCTTGTTCTTGCCTGGCTGACCAGGGCAGAAGTTGCAGAGGCGCTGTCCAAGAGGCCAGCAGAGGGGGAGAGGGGGGGGGCTGGAGGACTAGAGGAGCTGGAGGAGGCAAAGTCAGCAGACTGCAGCTTCCTCTCAACTCTAAGACGGTCTGTAGAGGGAACGACAGACGGCTGCCACGCCAGACTCCTCTGAGCTTCTGGCCTAGCAGGGGGCTACCATTGTCTTCCCAGACAGAGGGTTACCTACTACTGCTACTACTACTACTGCTACTACTGCCACTACTACTACCACCACTACTACTACTACTGCTACTACTGCTACTGCTACTACTACCACTACTACCACTACTATTACTATTACTACTACTACCACCTATAATACTACTACAACTACTACCTATACTTCTATTACTACCACTACTACTACTACCACCACCATCTACTACTACTACCTTTTACTGCCACCTATTGTAGTGCTACAATTACTACCTATACTACTACTACTACTATCACCTATAGCACTACTAGTACTACCACCTATACTATTACTGCAACATCTACTGCTACTACTACTACTACTACTAGTACTACTACTACTGCTGCTGCTGCTGCTGCTGTTACTACTACTGACTACTACGACTGCCACTATATTCTTGTTGCTTTATATTTTCCAGAATACATTAAATGGCAACTACTACTACTACTACTGCTGCTTCTGCTGCTTCTGCTGTTTCTGATGCTGCTGCTGCTGCTGCTGCTGCTGCTCCTTCTACTACTACTACTACTACTACTACTACTACTACCACTACTACTACTACTACTATCACCACTATATTCTTGTTGTTTAATTACTTCGGGAATACTTGGTGTAGCTCTAACACTTCGAGGAACCTTACTTGGCTGTGCGTATGGACCCATGGATATTTTCCCGGCTATTGACAAATAAAGGGGAACATGGTTGCATTTAGTTATCCTTTCATGTGTTTAGGATAAATATCCATGCCTTAGACTGGGAGTCTTTGTTACAACGGGATAATGAAGGAACGCGTTCCAGAACAACACCCATCAGTTTTGACGTGAGAAAATTCAGTAACGCAACCCTCCACCCCCACTTTAACTGCATGCTACTAACAACTGCCATCAACCAGCGCGAGCACCAGAAAACCCAACGTTACGATCGCCTGCTGTCCTCTCTCTCTCTCCAAAACGACTTGTCTTTTTTGTTGCTGAGGGTTCAGATCTCTTGGCTTGGAAATGTAGTTGCAAAGAACTCTGCAGTGATACTGGGTGCGAGCGAGACGGCGAGCTCTTGTCAAGATGGCTGACACGGCCCGCTTTGCATAATTCACTACTGCTGCTGACAGAGCACTGGGCAACATGTCACACGTATCGAACTGAGTTTTCGCTGGAGCTACACACTGGTTCTCCAAGGTCAGCCCAGTAGACCACTTGATAGTTCCAGTGTTACATGATGTTGAATAGGAGTACCAGTGTTACATGATGTTGAATAGGAGTACCGCGTTGTTGTAGTTCTCGATCCTCGTTGGCTGTTGCAAAACGGCATGTAAACAAAGCCATTTTCTAATGGTTGCAAGCGATAATATTCACACCATCAGTCCAAGATAAACGCTTTATTTTGGTGGCTTTCTAGAATAATTGCTAATGAAAAAGAATAGACCAGGCCGTTTCCACGCTAACGAAGTCTCATGACCCATCAATCTCTGCCGTGCCCCGGGTTACGTGACTTGACTAAGCAACATCATGCAGGAGAGGCTTGGCAGCGCACGCTCCGCAGACGACACAATGTTCCAGTATATTCGAGCACTTTCACAACATGGATAAGCTCTTTGCATGATCTTATGAACACCGGCCGTCTGGACTGATCTGCAAGATCGCTTCTTTAAGTCCCTCGCTGCCAAGCGAGAACTAGGTTCACAAGTGGAAGGTTTACTTTATGGAAGTTTTATTTCTTTCTGAATATCCAGCACACACAAAAAACACAAAAACAACTAAACAGATTCGCGGTTTACCAAATGCAAAATGACAAAGCGAAAACTTCTACTAGGCAGCATGGCAAGAATTAAATCCTGTAAACAATGAAAATATATCACGATTTACCAAACGCATAGTGTCCCTTCTCTTGCAACAAACTGGTCGAATGTACCCTCATTGCTCTAGCTCCTTCTCGCTCTCTGAAACGCAATCCACAATCGCAGCTGCATGGGTGACGAGACTGCGTGAAGGATTTGTTGTTGTTGTTGTTTGTGTTTGTTTGGTTGTCTGTGTTTTGTTGTTGTTGTTGTTTTTTTTTGGGGGGGGGGGGGGTAGAGAACGCTGCTCGCGGTTTGTACTACTACTACTACTACTACTACTACTACTACTAACTACTACTACTGCTGCTGCTGCTGCTGCTGCTGCTGCTGCTGCTGCTGCTGCTGCTGCTGCTGCTGCTGCTACTACTACTACTACTACTACTAGACTTCCAGCTCGCTCGCTGACCAGACAAGACGTCGCTCCGCCAAAAGCCAGTATCTGGACTACCAGGTGTTGTTGAGGTCTCGCTTTCGCCGCTGCTTGTTCCTGAGGAGCTGTCCTCATGGAAAGTTGCTGCTAAGAATGAAACCTGTGTCGTAGTGCTTCGCTTTGTGCGTCGGGGCGGCGAGCCATCTTCAGTAGCGCGTTCCACCGGCTGATGGAGAAGAAAACCACCGGCACAAGTGCGGCGAGATCAACAACGACGCCAGGTGCACATCAGCAGGCCTGGTGTGCAGTCATAATTTGATTCTCTTACTCCTGCTCCCTTTGATGCTAAACGTTAAAAATTGAGAAAATTCGAACATTTTCAAATATAGCGAACCTTCTGCACGAGATTTGCCTGTCCGTCGAGAGGTTCGTGCGTTTCATGCTGACACAGGGAAGGGCATCGACACGCCGCCAGCTGTGTGTGTTGTGTCCTCTGACACACTGTGTTCAACTGCAGACAACCCTCCAACACTGCAATCTCATGAGGAGCTTTTAGAGTCCTTCAGGAGGGACCTCAGGGAAGCGTTCCAACAGCTTTGTGGGAAGGAGGCCGCACAAGCTGCCAGTGATGAGTTGGGTCACCCTTCACCAGAGGAGTTTTCTAATGAGCCCAACCGTGTCAACAGAGACGGGAACAACTCACCTCGACATTTTCGATTTGAGACACGTCTGCGCTTCGCCTCTTCCATCCGAGGCTCCTTCAAACCAGGAACCATCCAATGGTAACTGTGATCACGATCGAAGGCCATCAACATCGCATGGGAAGGGTGGGCACACGCTGTATGGCTGACCAACCAGCCCAGCGAGAGGGATGACAGCGGGACACCTGGCTGACGCTAGCGTGTGGCAGAGACGGCGGCAGCCCCGCCGCGCGAAGCGCAAGTAGTGCAGACTTTGTAACGCTGTGTGAATCATTTTGACAATGACTCTCATGAGATTGACATGTCCCTATTTCTTTTGAGTCTTGATTATTTGCTACTTTGGTTTTGTTGCTTTTTTTTCTTTTCGTTTTCATGTAATGGGCCCGGGGCCCACACAATAAAAACTGCTGGCGCTGAACTTCCAGGTTTTGGCATAAATTTTTTTTTTTTAAAGATCGGGTTCGAACTCGCAACCTCTCGAGAAAAGAGGGGGGAAATACACACACACACACACAAAACACAAAAAAACCAGGTCGGGTTCGAACCCACAACCTCTTGAAAAAAGAGAGAGAAACAAAGTTTCAGCGCAGAATCGAACCTGGTCACGCATGACCAAGAGTTCAACACTCTACCAGATGTGCCATAGGAGAACTGATATGACTGAGTGTTTGTAAAGCATTTATAACGTTCTTTTCCGTAAACCCCCTTGGTTCGTATTTTGCACTGTAAATTGTAGAAAAACGGATGATAGTTCATGAAATTTGAGTATTCTTGTACATTTTAGGATACTCAAGGTCTATTTCTGCCAAGTTTAATATCGATTCACTGCCACTAGGCCACGCATTTCGCCATTCCATCAACTGACATTTTACGACCTAAAAAAATCACTTTCTTTTGAAACCTTGATTCTGAAAATCTGATACATTCAATCGGACCTAACTTCCAGTAAGTGTGCAAAATGTCAAGGAAATTCGTCCAGTAGTTTTTGATATATCAGCCATTAAGTAGGGACTGACAGACAGACACACAGATAAAATTACATCACGTTATTCGACGTCAAATGATCACGTCACACATTTTGCATTTCGCCATTCCGTCAATAGACATTTTAGAGGGGTGTTGTCGAGTTTACGACCTAATAAATTCACTTTCTTTTCAAACCTCGATTCTGAAAATTTGATACATTCAATCGGATCTAACTTCCAGTAAGTGTGCAAAATGTCAAGGAAATCCGTCCAGTAGTTTTTGAGATATCAGCCGTTAAGTCGGGAAAAGACAGACAGACACACACACAGACAGACAGATAAAGTGTGTAGGACTTCTAGTAAACTTGGAGGGATAAAAACCGCTGGCGCTGAACCTCCAGGTTTTGGCATATATTTTTTTTAAAGATTGGGTTCGAACCCGCAACCTCTCGAGAAAAGAGGGGGGAAAAACACACACACACACACACAAACACAAAAAACCAGGTCGGGTTCGAACCCACAACCTCTCGAAAAAAAATAGAGAAAAAAATACGTTTCAGCGCAGAATCGAACCTGGTCACGCATGACCAAGAGTTCAACGCATTGGAGAACTATATGATTGATTGTTTGTAAAGCATTTATAACGTTCTTTTCCATAAACCTCCCTAGGTTGGTATTTTGCACTGTAAATTGTAGAAAAATGAATGATAGTTCATGAAATTTTAGTGGTCTTGTACATTTTAGGATACTCAAGTTGGAGCGGCCGCGCGGGTGTACAATTTTGACTGTAAAACGGTATTTTTTAAGCAAAGGCGATTTATTTTTTCTGGGGAGGATCAGGCTGCAAAATTCTCGCACTTTTGCCCAGCACAAAATATTGTACCATCCTGGCGTGGTTTATGTCCGGCAACTGGTTTTTGTTGACAGACCACGAACTGTTTGGTATTTCATACGGATCTAATCCACCAATGTCAATAATCTTCTCGTATTACCGCTTTTTTGCGTCTGCTGGTAGACGTTCAACATAAGAAGCCATTGTTTTGTGAAAGTAGGAAAAGATAACTCTGTTTGACTCGCATTTAGCCATTCCATCAATTGACATCTCAGGGGGGGGGTTCGAGTTTACGACCTACATAAATCACTATCTTTTCAAACCTCGATTCTGAAAATTTGATATGTTCAATCGGACCTAACTTCCAGTAAGTGTGCGAAATGTCAAGGAAACCCGTCAAGTAGTTTTTGAGAAATCAGCTGTTAAGTCGGGACAGAGAGACAGATGATACAGATAAAATTTCGTCACGTTATTGATGACGTCACACATTTTCCATTTTGCCATTCCATCAATTGACTATTTAGGGAGGCGCTTTCGAGTTTACGATCTTAAAAAACCACTTTCTTTTCAAACCTCGATTCTGAACATTTGATACATTCAATCGGACCTAACTTCCAGTAAGTGTGCAAAATGTCCAGGAAATCCGTCCAGTAGTTTTTGAGATATCAGCCGTTAAGTCGGGACAGACAGACAGACAGACAGATACAGTCTGTAGGACCTCCAGTAAACCTGGAGGGATAAACTGATTCGTATCCTCCTCCTCCTCCTCCTCCTCCTCCTCCTCCTCCTCCTCCTCCTCCTCCTCCTCCTCCTCCTCCTCCTCCTCCTCCTCCTCCTCCTCCTCCTCCTCCTCCTCCTCCTCCTCCTCCTCCTCCTCCTCCTCCTCCTACTACTACTACTACTACTACTACTACTACTACTACAACTACAACTACAACAACAATTGCCACTACTACTACTACTACTACTACTACAACTACAACTGCCACTACTACTACTACTACCACAACCGCCGCTGCTGCCACTATCACCGCCACCTCCAACGACACCACCACCACTACCACCACCACGACTAGTACTACTACTACTACTACTGCTACTACTACTACTACTACTACTACTACTACTTCTACTACTACTACTACTACTACCACTACTACTGCTACTACTCAACTGCCACTACAACTACTATCACCACCATCACTACTACTACTATTACCGCACCACCACCACCACTACTACTACTACTACTACTACTACTACACTACCACTACTACTACTACCAACACCATCACCTCCACCACAACAACTACTACTACTACTACTACTACTACTACTACTACTACTACTACTACTACTACTACTACTACTACTATTACTATCACTACTACTACCATTACTATTACTGCTACTACTACTACTACTACTACTATCACATGACCACCACCACTACTACTACTGCTACTACTACTACTACTACTGATACTACTACTACTACTACCGCTACCACTAGTACAGTAGTCGCCGCTTATAAAAAACGCGGTTAATAAAAACAGCCGTTTATTAAATACAGTTGGTCCGGTCCGGATTTACATCGTTACTGATGGACATGTTCAACACGCAATCGGTTAATAAAAACGCCGCTTATTAAAAACACTTTTCTCGGTCCCAATGTGTTTTTAATAAGCGGCGACTACTGTACTACTACTCCGTCCCCAGCACTATTACTACTACTACTACAACTATCACCACCACCACCACCACAACCACCACCACCACCACTACTACTACCACTACTACTACTAGTAATACTACTACACTACCACTTGAAGAAACTAGATAGCTCATCCATGGGGCGAGCCCAGCGAGCGCTTGGGAGCACTCGACATTATAAACGAGTCTCTTGATTCTGACCGCAACCCCTCATTTCATATCTTTGCAATCGCCATTCCGTCTTGCCCATGAATTGTGGACGCCTCACTCTAACTCTTTTTGACTCACATGCGAAGCAAAAGTGAGTCTATGTACTTACGCTTTTCGTCCGTCCGGGCGTTTTTCTCTGAAGTGTTTGAGATTGGATACCTGACCTATATATGGTATATAGGACAAAGTAATCCCTATCTTTTGATACCAGTTTGATTGACCGTGCTTCAAGGTCAAGGTCACAGGAGGTCTTTAAAAATGATATGTATACATATTTTGAAGTGACCTTGACCCTGAACTATGGAAGATAACTCTTCCAAACTTCTTATAGTACACATGTTATACTTTCATACTAGGTCACCAGTGTTGTCCGTGTGGGCGTCCGGGCGTGTATGCGTCCGGGCGTCCGGGCGTCCTGTCGTCTGTAAAAAACTTTAACGTTGGATTTTTCTCGGAGACTATTAAGTCTATGAACACCCAATTTGGCATGATGGTGTATGATGACAAAGCGTACAAAAACATACATGGTGATTTGACCTTGCTTCAAGGTCAAGGTCGCAGGGGCCGTAAATGTTAAAAAAAACAGCCATTTTTCACATTTTCCCAATTTTCTCTGACGTTTTTGAAATTGGATACCTGACTTATATATGGTATATAGGGCAAAGTAATCCCTATCTTTTGATATCAGTTTGATTGACATTGCTTCAAGGTCAAGGTCACAGGAGCTCTTTAAAGTTGGATTGTATATGTATTTTGAAGTGACATTGACCCTGAACTATGGAAGATAACTCTTCCAAACTTCATAACATTGTAGTACACATGTTATACTTTTATCATAAGACACATTTGGTCCCATATCATCAAGGTCAAGGTCACTTTGACCCTTATGAAATAGGATCAAGATAGGGTAGTGAACCAATAAAAGTGACCTTATCTCATGGTAGAAAGTGCCAATAAGCACCATTGTGCTTCCTATGTCTTGAATTAACAGCTTTGTGTTGAATGACCTTGGATGACCTTAACCTTGGGTCAAGGTCACATGTATTTTGATAGGAAAATATGTAAAGCAGTTCTTAGTGTATGATGTCATTGCTAGGTTTAGTTGTTTGACCTTGACCTTGAAGGTCACCTGAAGGTCAAGGTCATGCAAAGGTCAAAGTCAAGCATGTGAGTCGTATTGGCTTTGCCCTTCTTGTTTAACATTTCCGTCAACTTCTGACTTCCGTCCTCATCGCCCGCTTGCTTCCTCCCCCACCATCTAGTTTTCTCCTACCTATCTTCTAACCTGATTTTGAATCTTTGTCTGTCTGCCTGTCTGTCTGCCTGCCTGCCTACCTGCCTGCCTGCCTGCCTACCTGTCTGTCTGTCTGTCTGTCTGTATGTATGTCTGTCTGTCTGTCTGTCTGTCTGTCTGTCTGTCTGTCTGTCTGTCTGTCTGTCTCTCCGTCTGTCTCTCCCTGTCTGTCTGTCTGTGTGTCTGTCTGTGTGTCTGTCTGTGTGAGTGTCTGTCTGTGTGTCTGCCTGTCTGTCTGTCTGTGTCTGTGTCTGTGTCTGTCTCTCTCTCCCTCTATCTCCCTCTCTCTCTCTCTCTCTCTCTCTCTCTCTCTCTCTCTGTCTCTCTCTCGCTCGCTCGCAGATATATATATATATATATGTATATCTGTGTTATCTTTCTCTCTCTCTCTCTCTCTCTCTCTCTCTCTCTCTCTCTCTCTCAGCTGCAATGCCGCAGCAGGGCGGCTTGATGTGCGAGAGCTTGTCGTCACAGATATAGAACTCACTCTGAGCTCTATGCCCGCTGATATCCTAGTTGGACCACAGCCAAGTCACCAACCGACACCCACCCTTTTTTGTACCATCTCCTCCTGCTGTAAGAGAGCTTGCAAATATGGTATCTAGTGTACATTCATCATCTGGCTAGCCCTACCTGTCCCTGACAGCTTATCTTACCCAGCAGTGTTTATAAGTCCAAAGAAAACAGAACATGTATAAATTGGCACGTTTGCACCATCACAGCATTCAACAAAACACCTGGCACAGCCGAGCTGCAACCAACTGCGTCGAGAATGTCAATAACTCCAACCATGCAAGCGAATCAATACAGCCACGGCGTGCAGCGTTTGTCGCCAGCCCAGTAACACAGGTACAACTTGACCCAGGCAAAATCACGCTTTATCTATTTAAAAAATCCTCTTCCAGAACACAGACACACTTTGGACAGTCACTGCGATAGTGCAGGGACTATCACTATGGTCAAATAAAAGGTTCCTGCTGTAAAGTAATCGCACAATTCAGTCTAAAATGTCAGTCGATGCCAGGTTTATTTTGTTTGACAGATCACCTTAGATTTTAAATATAAATACCAAATACTACAGAGAGCGAGACAGAGAGAGACAGAAAGGGACACAGAAAGAGACACACAGAGAGACACAGAAAAAGAGTCAGTCAGTCAGACAGACAGACAGACAGACAGACAGACAGACAGACAGACAGACAGACAGACAGACAGACAGACAGACAGACAGACAGGCAGGCAGACACACACAGACAGACAGACACACAAACAGACACACAGACAGACACACACACACAGACAGGCAGACAGACAGACAGACAGACAGACAGACAGACAGACAGGCAGACAGACAGGCAGACAGACATATAGACAGAGACCAAGAGAAGGACAGGCCGACCGACCGACCGACCGACCGACCGACCGACAGACAGACAGGCACTTAGACAGACAGACACACAGACAGGCAGCCAGGCAGACAGACAGACAGACAGGCAGACAGACAGAATGAGAGAATGAGTGAGACAGAAAAAAAGAGAATGAGAGAGAGAATGAGTGAGATAGACTTTGACTTTGACATTGAAACTTTATTGTAAGGCGGAGGGCCCGTCACAACATTTACATTCACAGCATTCATTGAGAGTTCTTCATTAGGCTGTATTACAAAGTACTTCAATCAGTATACAACAATTTTGTTGTACATTGAAAGAAGACAACATTGCAATTTTTCTCTCAAATCATTTACAACAAAATGATAAATGACGCACTTAGTACAATAGTATCAATTGTTTGTTTATTCTACACAATGGCAACTAAGAATCTATTATCTGCTAAAATTCAGAGTACATAAATCTCTTACTTGACTAACATGTGACTGAACTTTGTTTGTCTACTGTCCGTCTTGAAGTCGTTGACGTCGTAATAAGAGCGTAGTATGAAAACTTGGCTACGTGCATTGTTTTTATGTACCCTTGTCCATCTATCAAGAATATGAAACCTTGCGTATTCATAAATTTGATGTATCTTTTGATGTACTTTTCCTTCG
Organism: Theodoxus fluviatilis; assembly: GCA_034096865.1. Classification (NCBI taxonomy): domain Eukaryota; kingdom Metazoa; phylum Mollusca; class Gastropoda; order Cycloneritida; family Neritidae; genus Theodoxus; species Theodoxus fluviatilis. Next base: position 51,213 of record JAWQFJ010023579.1, on the reverse strand, counting down.
GATCTTCATATGTGGGGCACATCAACGAGATATGCATTTCATTCTCTGTGTTATCATCACAGAATGGACATGTTATATCTTCTCTTCTATATAGCGTATTTCCGTTCAGTCCGTGTACTCCCAACCAGAAGCGTGTGAGTGCAACTCAAAATATCGCTATGTTTATGGTACTAAGATATTTTTCACATTCAAGCGTATTTTTGAAGGTACTGTACAATATAAGACGATTACTTTCAGTTATCTTACAATGCCATCTCTGTTTATAGCAGTCTTGGAGTATAATCTTAAGGCTTTCCAGGAAGTTTATTTCGTTCAAAGTCCCTTTGTTGTACCATATGTATGCAAAACGTGATTCGCAGAGACAATCTTTGATAGAATTCAACCAGTTTCGTTCTTTGGGGACAGTTGCACTTGACAGCATAAGGAGTGCTTGCTTTGGTAGTCTGTCATTTGGCATGTTTTGTAGTTTAAATTTGTAATTAATGGCCCTAATATTACTATTGATTTTAGGGGAAGCCTTCCTGTTTTACCATATGGAAGATGATGTGGTGTCTGGACGTCAACTTTTAAAAACCGTTTGCAAGCAAACATATTGCGCTTTTTCTATAGGTCAGTGTTCCTGCAGTCCCCAAAACTTTGATGCATATAACAACAAGGGTTGGAAAATGAGAGTGAGTGAGAGAGAGAAAGAGAGAGAGAGAGAGAGAGAGAGAGAGAGAGAGAGAGAGAGAAAATGAGACAGAGAGAATGAGAGAGAGAGAGAGAAAATGAGACAGAAAATGAGACAGAGAGAATGAGAGAGACAGAGAGATGGGGGGGAGAGAGAGAGAGATATCAAGTAAAAGCATCAAATGTCAAAGTATTATCGGAAAGAGAATTTGAATTTTGATTTCATAGGGGCAAAGGCGCTCATCACGAAAGAGCTGGAAAGGCAGACACAGTGGGGAAACCAGCTTTAACAATGAGAAGGTCTGGAGCATGTATGAATAAATCGCATTGCATTATTGGCCTCGGACATTGTTACAGAAGTAGAACCCTACGTGGGTGGTGCCTGATAGTGTGGAGAGTTGACCCTCTCTGGGGTTGGGGGGGGGGGGGGGGGGGAGGACTGCAGGTGGTCAGCCGAAAGTAATGAAGTGAAGAGAGACAGAGAGAAGGACTTGATAATGAAACAATAGGAGAGAGGGAGACTAGTTGGAGGAAGGAGAGGACAGGGAAGGGGCCAGTGTAACAAGATACCCATGAGAAACTCCTGCTATCAGAGATTCCCAGGGCCTCAATTGAATGGCTGCTGACAGTCTGTGATACCAAGGGACTGTGGAGTTTGGATATAGCGAGGGAGGGACGGACCGGTCAACCAGTTCGGCTCTGGATCTCAGACAAGCGAGACCTATGCCACTCCCGTCTACGCCTGGCGGTCACCAGAGGCGAAGCGACTCTTCCCACCAATTCGTTGCCCAAGTTTTCAATGTGGAGAATCTCCAACGGTGCTCTCATCAACAAGCCTACCATCATCAACAAGTCGGATGAGTAGACTGACACCCGACCTCTCTCTGTCCTCAGTCCCCTGTAAATATGAAATGAACTTTGGAAAGATGAACTGAACTTTTCAGAACGAACCCCTCTCCTTAGTGGTGAACATTAATAAGAAGTGAAACTTCAAGGACTGAATCTTCTCTTTATTTTGTGGTTGCAACCATATAATTAACTCATTGTGTTTAATCTTTGGAAACCAGCCTGCTTATTAGCCATTAGCATTGGTACAGTTACTTTGTTTATCTTGAATACCTTTATACATTAAATAAATAGTTCTGTCCATGGTAACCTTTGTTTGCTAGTGATTTGTGCATGGCCAACGTTAACAACTAAATCCAACATGTCCAGGCTGACTTATTCTATGACAACACAACGTGTAGAAAAAAGTAGAATAACAATTTATTTGCTGCAGACAACAAAATATACATATTTGTTTTTGATATACCATGGAAAAAATTGCATCGTTTCCTTTCGACCATATCTTTGCTGCCTGTGATTACGGTGGAACGGCAATATAAGAGAAAGGAATGAGACGAGATCTCATCAACAAATAGAATCACATTAAGTCAGAGTAATTATATATATATGACAATATATATCAACACGTAAATCTATATACATGTATATACCACCTATCAGGTTGTCTCCTCCTTCGAAACTTACCGCTGAGCCAGTTTAAAAGACAAAAGGTGAATGAGGGAAAACCGTAATGTCCCAGCACCCAACCCATACTGGACCTTTATCTGCAGCCCCTGCTATCGGATCTGCCTGTTCCTTATAGGACTTGTCAGCAACCAGCGTGCCTGCAACCCTCGTGGACCATGCCACTCCTACAGTTTAGCTCGTGAAGCCAAGCCATCATGACGCTTATGCGCATGTGAGTGTGGGTGTGCGTTTCTGTGCGAGCGTACTGACGGGCGTGACTGTGTTCATTTGAGATATAATGTCACACTTATTGCCATACAAAAAAAGTTGCTCTCTGAAATTGAGAATGGTTAAATTTGTCGTGGTTATGAAGTTTTTTTCTGCGAAAACTGATAATTCATGGAGCTGCGTCTACTTTTCTTGATTTCTCCCCGCATGTTTGTTCTTCTCTCTTACTTCCTTTTGATCTCTCTCTCTCTCTCTCTCTCTCTCTCTCTCTCTCATTAACTATGTTCACATTAGGTAAGTCCGTTTACATCTGGCAATTTTTAACATTAGGCAAGTCACACGTCATATGCCTAATATTCACATTCGGCAATTACACATCTGCCACATTGACGTGGATGATAATCGTCATCACAGTTAACGACAACCACAAATCACTAAGGCAGCACATGAAAAATGGAGCACGACAACATCACAGCGATAACTAAAATAACATTCGGTAAGAGTAATAAGAACAACGTGTGTCCACCTTCCTGACATGGCATCACTATTTACAGCCACGGCAAATCAGCAGCACCAAGGCAGCAGAAGAAAATGGAATGAAACTACATCATTGCAACAACTAGAAGTACGTTTGGTAAGAGTAAAAACAACAGTATGTCCCACGCTGATGTCCACGATGGTCACTCCTGCCCTACCCGTTCAGTTTACACAAACCGATGTTCCTCACTGATGACAAGTTGCAGATATGACAAGGTGGTCAGGCTAGTGGCCAAAAGCCACGCGAAGTCAGTCTCTGGTTGGTTGTGTAGAAAGAGGTGAACGCTACCCACCCCCAACCCTCAACCCCGCGTTTTTTGCCAATGGACTGTAGAGAAATCTGGCATCGTGGAAATCTGGAACGAAGTAGTTCTTCACGCGCGCAATTTGCAAGAGAATCTATTCTCCTCAACGCGATGTAAAAGTCTAGAGGTGAGTTCTCTGTTTGCACTCGCTATACATTCTTTTATTTTTCTTAACGTTAACATTTTAAAAAAGATTGAAAATGCCGACATATAAATAGGACAGTATCAAACGGCAACCCGCGAGGATACAGTGGATGTTGTCTAAAGGTCTAATCGACAGAAAACCGCGTGGAATGCGTGATGTCTCGCGACCAGTTGACGGGCGGCTGTGCACGGTATTTAGACGCATGAAGTAGTCAATCGATTTAGACCAAAAAAAACTAAGATGTTCTCACAGCCAATTCAGATGCGCACAGCCTATGGCATCGAGGACAGACTACGGCTGTTTGTAAATCATTGGGC
>JAWQFJ010023579.1:37500-42500 GCA_034096865.1 Theodoxus fluviatilis | reverse complement strand
TCCTTGATATCGACGTCTACGACTTCGTCTGGGAAGAAAGCTTTTAGCAGAACGACAGCGTTCAAGTAGGTGACTATGTCATAGACCTTCACAAATTTTGTCTTCATGTTTTCCTCCATGAAATCCTTAATGCTTGTAGTGTTGCTAATGTCTAGCTTCGTCCGCAAACTCCCGAAGGATGTAGCACCCAGTCGAAAGGCTCTCCGTCTCCTGTACTCACAGGCGTCTTGAAGCCTGGTGCCGGTGGGAACAGTGTTGGATTCCTCCCCAAAGTAGACGTCCAGATTTTCCTTCAGTTTTATCAGGATTTCCCTGTCCATGTGCTTCTCCCTGCGTTTGAAGTCATCTTGCTTGTCGTCTCGAAGCTGGGTGAAGCTGTCTTCGAGTGTGCGAAAAGCCTTCAGAGAGTCCTCACGAAGTGACTTCATAAGTTTCTCGTTCTCGTTCAAGAAACTGTAGATACTCGGGAAATAATCAGCTTCAGCCAGATACCTGTGCAGATCCTCGTCGCTGAGGTAGCAGTCGAAGCTTGGGAATAGATTCAGCAGAATGAGAACGACTCTGAGCTCACCAAAGTAGCCGCAGTTGTTGGCACTGTTCTGGTCGGCCTTGCTCATAGACTGCTCCTTGCGGAAGATGTCGATAGCTGTCCTGGCCAGTTCGACGATCTCCAATGTCTCCTGATTCGAGTACCGTCTACCAGTTTCCCGTGCTTGTCGGAGCTTTTCAGCAACCTGCTGCTTGTAAACTTGTCCTAAGGTGTCCATCAGGAAGGAGTTGCTTGGAGTCCTCTCAGTCGCGGCGCGGGCGAATTGCTCTGCCTGCTTCCAGTTCAATGCGTAGATGAAGAAGCGAGCTGTCTGTTGGGCGACAAAGGCATCCTCCGTTTTCTCGTACGCATGTACCAGCATTGACGCAGCAGCATCTACATCTTCGTGGTCGCGGACGTCGATGACGATCCGCGAAAAATCTTCCAGTCTGCTGTTTTTCGACAGGTCTCGGCGGATGACGATGTTTTTGATGACGTTCAAGAGGAGACCTGTACTGGTGTTCGTGACAGAGAAGATATCGGAGCTCAGTAGATCCCTCACTATGGCACTGATAGATTCATGCCGGTCTTCTCTGATGATCAGCAAGATTTCCCTGGATAGCAAGGGGTTGATCAGTCTCAGTGACCTGACCTGGGAGCCGTGTAATCTCTGCGATGACTGGTTCAGCAGGATTCGTAGCGCAGACGACATACGGCACTCCCATCCAGTTTGACGCTTTAGACCTGGAGTCACGAGGCCGAACGATAGCACCGTTTTCTCTGCTGAAGTCCCATCTCTAGTCATCACAGGGTCGAAGCAGCTGAGGGGTACTGAGTGGAAGTCAAGGTCATAGGCATTCAGCAAAGCCAGGAACTTGATCAAATTGAATTCGCGAGAGTCTTTGATTTCCTTGAGGATTTCTCTGACGGTGCGCCTGATGTATTCCAGGGAAAAATTCTCCTTCAAGATGTTGAAGGAAATCAAAAATCGAGGATCGACTTTCTTGTCTTCTCGAAACTTCTTTTCCAGCGATTCGCTTTTCTTCTTGAACCTTCTGAGCTCTGCGTCCGATAGCTCTTGGCGGAGCTGGATTGTTTTTGTGTCCACTTGTGGGGGCAAATTTGCTCTTCTGATGCAGACGAGCAGCACGCAAAAGACTTTGATGGGCTCCTCGCTGATGCGGGCAGCGGCACTTGCTTTGATTTCGAGCTCACGACGTAACTGACGTAGATGCTCCTCGCTGGGATTGTCGATGAGTACGAGACAAGGCTTGGGGTTCCCTTTTTCTTCGTACAGTCGCAGCTGGACAAGTTGGTCACAGGTCTGGTCTGTGATTTTCTGCACAACGCAGCAACGATATGTGTCCTTCAAGTCCCAGAGTACTTGCTTTGCAGAAGTTGTGCCACCCGCCCCGGGCTGATGCTGCAGAAGCACCAGATTCACCTTGTCCTCGGGGTCTCCCTCTTTCAGGGCTTTCACGACCACAGCTTTAATGGATTTGTGTTTGTCCCTCTCGAGGACATGGTCGTTGCCAAAGGAATAGTTCCACCATGTGGCCTCGCCCCCACGAAAGAACTCGGTCTCAACTTCTTGGCGCTTCTTCTCCCGCTGCCGAGGATCTTTGTAATCTTCGCAGTTGTCGCACTCGTTGGTACAGAGTATTTGCAGGTCAGACAAGTCGTTCTTTGTCTTCTCTCTCAGTTGACACGTGGCTCCTGTGGAAGTGGGAATCGCCATGCTGGATCGCATTTGTGGCTGAAGAATTTGGATCACTGTGTCGTTCACTTCTTTCCACGACATCCCGATGACGCACCTCTTGTCGATGTCGCTTTTGCTCCATTGTTGTGCCTTCATCCTCTCCTTCCAGCACGCCGCAATGGCTTCAGTCTCCGCCACTACCATGTACTGCTCTTCAAACTTGAGGATGGTTTCATTGGCTATCTCGATGATGGCTTCGTAGTTTTTGGAGAAAAGGAAGAAGATGACAAGGCCGCGACCGTCGGGTATTTCGCCATGGAAGTATTCCAGAGCGTCGCGAAATGCCACGCTGCGAGCTTTTTTCCATTCAGATATGGGCATCTCGGGGATATCCATCACACTGTAGCCATTGCAGAAAACCCAGCTTCTTTGGGGCGACGTCCGCAGAGAGGAGAGTAAGACGTCATAGGCTTCCTTCTTTTCAGTCGTCTTGTGCCTACGCTTCTCAAAGTTGTCCGTGATCAGTACTCGAAGCACTTGTTCTTGTTCCTCCATGTGTTTGTACAGCCCTTTCTTGTCGCTGGCGGGGTCAAAATCGAATACACATTTGGCATCAAGATGTTTGATGAACGAGAGGTTCTTCCTAATATATTCCTTGTCCATTTCGCTGCCCAACTGACTCAGAAACACGACCGGATAAACATCATCATCCAGCGTGTCGTGTCCACCAGCGAACAGGTTTTTGAATGTCTGGCAGGGGTTTTCGTCGGTTTTCCCAACAATGCTCTCACTTTCCAGTCTTTCTCGCTGTGCCGTTAAACTGCTTTTGATTTTCATGAATTGCACGGTTTGTTCTCCGTCCAGAATCTTAGGCTGATCTTGTGCAAGACGGAGGAGCAGCGGAGTTTTCTTCTTGCCTTTCTTCTTGCTCATGGCCTCGCTCCTCAGAAAGAAGGCCTCGTCTTTTACGAGCTGAGAGCTGGGCACGATGTCCACTTCAACAATATGCAAGGGCTTTCCTTTCGACTCTGGATGAATCACCTCTATGAACTGTGGGGAGCGTATGGCAGCATTCGCAGTTTCGACCTGGTCGTCGTAGAAACCTTTCTCGATGAGCTCTTTCAAAGTCTGGGCACACTTTTCCACGTCAATTTTGAAGCCCACGATTTCGCCAGCTTTGTATTTGACATTGTTTTCGGGACTGACGCCGAAGTAGATGGTTCCGTTTTTTCGCTCGTTGAGGAGTGCAGCGGCAAAGTTAAGAGTATGTTTAGCAACTTCATTTTCTACGTCTCCCTCTTGTGCAGGGGAAGCACTTGTGTCCTGTTCAAGCAGAACAAAGCGCCTGAAAGGCTGCAGGAGATGCCCTCCGTTCTCCATCTCAGTAGGCAGGAGACGACCTCTCACATATGTGTCCGTCGCATGCGCTCCTCGGTCGAATCTTCTGGCAGCCTCGTAATACGATTGCTCCCTGTCGTGGGAATGAGCATGCGATCCTTTGGACACGTCAAATGTATTTTCTGCTGATTTCGTTGTTTCTTGGCTAGCCTCCTTTTCCCTCTTGAGCTCTTCAATGTGCAGTTCAATTTTGCGCTGCTTCCCGAAGGTAATTTTTGGGAAAAGCTTTGTCAAGTCAGCAGGAGAGATTGAGAGAAAGACTTGACCATCAATGTCTTCTTCTTCAAAGACGCCCAAAGACCCTTGTATGCCGATACTCGTGAAAAATGGCTCGAGGTAGGTTTTCAGTTCTGCTGCAGACATCTCCTGAACTGAAGGGTGAGTGGTGGTCCCTACAAAGAACAAATTGCGTGCTTCCGTTGATGCTGCCACACGTACATCACTGTGCGAAGCCATTACCAACAACACAACATATTTCTATAACTGTTTCCTTCATTCCAACTGATAAATCCGTGTCTCGTCCGGTAGATAAATCAATACAACCGACTGAGGAAAATTGCATTAGATTTCAGTGCAAGTATTCAGCGAATCTCACTATATTCTTTTATCTCGCACAAAACAAAACTCAGCACAACGAAAACAATACCATGCAATTACAATGACTCAAGCAACACATGGCTGCGAAGGCCTTGGCTGTAAGCATTGATTTCGCTAAATTTCGGTCCAGTCAGTATCTCAACCAATACATGTTCAACATTTGCAGAACTACTTCACTTGGTCTTTCAATCTCCCAGCGAGTTAGGGGTTGGAGGTTGCGGGTGAGCCTATACCCATCTTGTCTTCCTGCGTGATTCGTGAGGACGATTAACTAGGAAAATCGATACCTGACTTGTTCTTACTCCAACGACCTCACTTTATGTTCGTGTCAATGGCCTTACATAGCCTACAAAGCCTGATAGATCGTAAAGCTTCATTCGTTGATTTATTCATTCCAACTGCCCCGAACGCAGATCCCATCTCTTAATTTCAGATACTTAATTTAATGCAATGTATTCTCAACAGGGATCAGTGCATGCAATGATAGAGCGTAGCAGTTAGACCATTTAGTATGAAGGGACAGAAAACCCTTTTGTCTAGACTATGCCTTTACGGGATTAACTCAAGTGAATACTAAATACATGTAGGTACCTACCTTGCTCGCTTTCCTCTGTGCTCCGAGATCTGGCTGGCTTCGAGGTGGCCTGACCTGCTGTGACTTGCTCTCTAGCTGCCAAGTTCTTGAAGCTGCAGTGACTTAAAGAAAATGACAGTATCGTCCTAAAACTATCCTATGTTTGTCTCTCTTATGTCTCTACTAATTTAATATAAAACAAT
>JAWQFJ010023579.1:25000-27500 GCA_034096865.1 Theodoxus fluviatilis | reverse complement strand
TTCCTCTCTCTCTCTCTCTCTCTCTCTCTCTCTCTCTCTCTCTCTCTCTCCCCTCGCTCTCTTTGTCGCTCCAGATGTCTGTTAGACCTGCTCGATGAGAAAATTATTGATGGTCAACGGTGCTTTTTGATAAAGTATAATTGCATTGAGATGATGGTCTTGACAACTAAGACAATTAAGGGCTCAGGATCACCTAGAACATTGTCAAAATATTGATTTTCACACACCCATACATGTGTGGTGTTTTTGTATAGAAAAATGATAGTATTTTCACACACAGTTGATTTTTTTTGCATAAGTTCAGTCATTTTTTCACAATCTATCTTTTTCTAGGGGGAAACTAGGTTGCTGGGCAGCCATTTTTGCTGTCAAAATGTCGATTCCACCTTGGTTGCTTTATTTTTACTATTTATATCAGTACTTCAAATAATGAGCCACTCCCTTGCACAAAGCAATAAAGGGAAGTAACTACCGCTGCCTGAACGTAATTGTAATTTCCTTTCGGGTCTGAGGAGGAACATTTGGAACATATTTTGGTGAAATTCAGTGTTTATAATCTGTGATTAGCACATTCTTCTTTGATAAGTTGCAAAAATGCCTTGTGACAAGAAGTATCACAGCAAGAAGCGGACAAAAAAGCGTAAGTTTTCTGGTAATCAGTTCATGAATATGAAACGTGGCAGTGGTGTACGATCGACGAGTAGAAATGATGATTCTGATTCAAATGTTGAAGTGGATGAAAGTTCTGGTGCCACGCCCACTTCTAGTACGAAGAAGATGTTCACACCCTCTACAAGTAAGAAGAAGATTTCCTGCCTGTACCCAATTGAGAAAGACTACAAACATTCAAATAACATCCCAATGGCTGTGATGAATGTAATCAAGCCAATCTTCAAAGATCTGACCCACCGTGATCTTCTTCGGCGGTGCCTCGACGGACTCACCCAGATTGCAAATGAGAGTGTGAACAATCTAATCTGGAAATATTGTCCCAAGGCCAAACTGTATGGCCTGCAAACTGTGGAGACTGCTGTTGACTTGCTGTCTGCATTTTCAATGATGGGGCAGGCAGAATCAAGGACATCCTCCAGCAGATGGACATCGCTGCAGGATCTTTCACTCTTCGCTTCATTGAGGACAAGGACACTCTTCGGATCCTGACAGCTGATCGTCAGGCTGCCATGGCCTCCAAAGAGTTCAGGAGAGCACAGCGGTCGAGGAGGTTGGGCAGGGAAGAAGAACTAGCTCAGATGGAAGGAAATCCATATCAGAGAGGGAGCTACTAGGCAGCAAACACATGGTGTAGTGAGTATTTCATTATTTCTACCTTTGGTTTTGGGTGCGATTTTCTCCGAAAATCGACTGTGCTTCGACACTTAGGACACTGTAACTTTCATGTTTATAAAGATGTCTTCTTCAAATTTTGTGTGCATGCTCTATATTGCAAGGGCTATGGCGTGAACTTCTATTTTTGCAGCTATGAGTGCATGATAATTATTGTGGTGGACACAATTTGGACACATTATTAAAAAAAATTGGGACTGTTCTGATAAAAAGGAAAAAAATAGTTGTATTGCTTGCATTCCAAAACTAGAGGCTTAGGCCACACATATGACATAGATACAAAGATATGTAGAGTGCCAAGAGTGTTCATGATCCGTGTGTGAAAATTTTGTGTCCTAATGGTAGGTACCGTTTAAAAATCAAGATTTCTCAGATATCATACCTTAGACTGAGTCTCAATACAACTCAGCTATTTTAACTTACATTTCCTGAATCTACATTCAATTTCCTACATTCTGACCAAATTTGGTTGAATTTGGATTAAATCTGAGCAAATGACCGACGACACAATTTGGTATGTTCCGTCTAGGTGACCCTGAGCTCTCTCTCTCTCTCTCTCTCTCTCTCTCTCTCTCTCTCTCTCTCTCCTCTCTCTCTCTCTCTCTCTCTCTCTCTCCGAGTCTGTCTGTCTGTCAATCGTTCTGTCTGTCTGTCTGTCTCTCTCTCTCTCTCTCTCTCTCTCTCTCTTTTCTTTCTCTCTGCTGTTCGTTACTCCAGTATTTTTTGTAGAACATTTTCACGGTGTATCAATAGTACAAACTTTCAATAAAAACGTAAAGTTTATTCATTACATACAATGATTTCTATCTCATTGAATAATGTATAATAACAGCTACTGTAGAATACAAATAGCATGAAGTAACCAATAGATAAGAAAGTATCACAATATCTATAGCGTGTGCAACATACAGAGCACTATCACTTTAAGTCATTGTAAATATTCCATAACAAGTGAAACATATCATAAACAATGAATCGAACTGTTCAGAATGTTACAGCCTTAGTGTTCAAAAGTTATTGTGTCCTTAAATTTCCTCTCCCCCCCTCTCTCTCTCTATTTTACAACAAAAAGATGATGAATTTTACCGTGGCAGTAAGCTTTGAAAATGTGACATCGATCGTTCTACATTCCAAGCATGTGTTTTAATGTCAAAGA
>JAWQFJ010023579.1:10000-15000 GCA_034096865.1 Theodoxus fluviatilis | reverse complement strand
ACTCGAACATGGAAAAAGCATTGAGCAGGAATACAACGACTCTGATTTCGTTGTAATAACCTGCATTATTGATTATCCTGGATCGTTCTCGTTCGCTCAGTTCTTGTTCCCGTCGAAATATCTCAATGGCGTTCTTTGACAAGTCAATGACCTGCTTTGCTTCGACTTGGCTGAATTTTCTCTCTGTTTCTTTGGCTTGCCGCAACATGTCAAAAGCTTGCTCCTTGTACACTTGGCCGCGGGTGTCCCACATGAAAGAACTAAAGGGTTTCTTGTTGGTGGCAATTTTGGCGAAATGTTCAGCTTTTTTCCAATGCTTGGTTCGGATGTAAAACCTGGCTGTCTGCTGAGCAATGATAGCGTCTTCAGTTCTGTCGAAGACCTGCTCCAGGACTCTTCCAGCAGCATCGATGTCTTCTTTCTCCATGACTTCCAGAATGAAGGGCGAGAATCTCTCAGGACGGTCGTCTTTTCCTATCTCTCTGCGCTTGACAATGCTGATGATGATCTGCAGCAATTGCCAGACGTTGTGATTCAAGTACCGGAATATTGAAGATCCCAAGAACTCGCTCATGATCTCGCTGACAGGCTCGTTGCTTTTCTCTCGGATGCAGGTGAGTATCTGTCGTGAGAGAAGCGGATTGGTCAGCCGCAGTGCCCTCACGGCGGATCCATGCAGTCGCTGGCTTCTCTGACTTGACTGGTTCAGAAGGATACGAAGGGATGAAGACATGTAGCATTCCCATCCAACTGTGCGGACGGGTCTGCTGACAGTGCCAAACCTAAGAAGAAACTTATCGGGTTTGGCTTGCTCACGAGCCATCACGGGATCAAAGCAGCTGACTGGAACAGAGTGGAAGTCGATGTCAAAAGCATTGAGCAAGGAAAGGTACTTCAACAGCTTCAGCTCTCGATCGTCTTCGATGTCCTTTATGATTTCAGACACTGTCCTTTGGATGTAATCTGGGTTGAAGTTTTCCTTCAAGATGTTGAATGAAATGAGAAACTTTGGGTCGACGAGTCTGTCTTCCAGAAATCTTTTCTCAAGGGTATCAAATTTTCTCTTGAACCACCCCAGCTCGTTCTCTGTCAGTTCCTGGCGAAGGAATATTTTCCCTCCAATAGCCTGTTTTGGGAGATTGCTGCGTCGAATGCAGACGAGAAGAACAAAGAAGACTCCCATGGGTTCTTCGTACTGCCTTGCCATAACACGGGCCTTGTCTTCCAATTGGGCGCGGAGCTGGCTCACTTTTTCTTCGTCCTGGTTGTCCAGGAGTACTAGGCACGGTTTTGGGTTGTCTTGTTCTTCGTAGCGACGCAGGCTGGCGATCTGTTCACACGTCTGGTCTGTGATTTTATGAACCGTGCAACATCGGTACTTGTCTTTGAGGTTCCAGAGGATTTGCCGTGCTGAGGTGGAGCCCCCAGCCCCGGGTTGGTGCAGCAACATGACCACACCCACTTTGTCTTCTCCGTCCTCGTCCTCCTGCAGGGCTTTCTCTACAGTATGCTGCAAATTGCCATGGATTGCTCGCTTCAGAACGTGATCCTCCTTGTACCAGAAGTTCCACCACTGAACCTCCCCTCCTCGGAAGAAGTTCTCTTCGACTTCCTGTCTCTTCTGTTCCCGCTGGACTCTGTTCGATGATATTTCGGTGTTGTCGCACTCGTTCCTGCTTAGGATCTCCAGATCGCTCCAGTCATTCTTGTCTCTCTCCCTCAGTCGGACGAAGGCTCCGGTGGAGGTAGGCAGCTCGCAGATGGCGCTCACCTGTGGCTTCAGGATCTGGTGAAAGGTGGCATTGACTTGCCCCCATGGCATTCCAACCACGCATCTCTCATCCAGCTCGCTCTTCTTCCATTTTCTGTCAGCCAGCTTCTCCTTCCAGAGCTCAGCAATGGCTTCGGTTTCCGCCAGTACCATCCACTGTTGCTGGAACTTGACCAGAATCTCATCGGCCACCTCCAGCATGATCTCGTAGTTCTTGGAGAAGAGGAAGAAGACGACGATGCCTCGACCCTTGGGGATGTCTTCGTGGTAGAGTCTCAGTGCCTCTCGAAATCCCTCGCTACGAGCGGTTTTCCAGTCGTGGGGATCCATCGCTGGCTTGTCCAGGCATTCGTATCCGTTGCAGAAGACCCAGTTCCTTTGAGTGGAAGTTTTCAAGGATTCGAGGAAGGTGGTGTACTTCTCCTTGTTTTCCATGTTAGTCTCTGCATTTTTGTCGAAATTATCGGTAGTCAGGACCAGAGGAGACTGCTGCTCTTCGGTGTCGATGAAATTGTAGAGCCCCTTGCTGCTCCCAGAAGGATCAAAGTCAAAGATGCACTGGGCCTCGATGTAACGAATGAAGGAGAGATTGCTCCGAATGTACTCTGTGTCCATGTGAGTATCCAAGGGACTCAGCATCAGAACCGGATACACGTCATCCTCAAGCGTGTCTTTCCCTCCCGCAAACAGATTCAGGAACTGTTGCCTCAGTGTGTCAGTCGCTCTTGCTGGGGCATTTTTCTTCTCCTCTTGGGCTCTGCATTTAGTGAGGTCTTCTTTTTCCTTCATGTACTTTGCTATTTCGTCCTCATTTTGTGCTTGTGGTTTGCCCTCTATGAGGCGGTACAACTCCAGCTTCCGTTTTCTCTTCTTCTTTTCCATGTAGACTTCTGTGCGGAGGAAGAAGGCTTCGCTTTTGACTGCAGCGCTGCTGGAAACAACGTCAACCTCCACAACATACAGTTCTCCTTCTTCCCCTGACGCGTTGATTGTTGGCACGAAGTGGGGGTCACGGATTGTTTTCAGAGCAATGTTTCTGAGCTCATCGCAAAAAGCCTTCGTGACGTAGTCTGTAAGGACACCGACGCACTCCTTTTGATCGACTTTCATTCCGACTATCTCCCCTTCATCCAGCGTGTCCGTTATGCGAGGGTTCACTCCAAAGTAGATGGTGCCGTTGCGTCTCTCATTCAGCATGGCGGCAGCGAAGGGCAGCGTTTCCCGTGCGATTGTCTCCTCCACGTTTCCCTGGCTATGGTCAAGCAAAACGAAGCGACGGACTGGATGCAGTAGACTGCGTCGTGACCCTGGCTCCAGACGGAGTTTGCGGCCTCGTACGTACTTCTCGGCAGGCTTGACGACGCTGTCGAACTTGCGGAAGTAGTCCGGGTAAGATTCAAGGGAGGGAACCTCTTGTGCATCAGGGACAGAAAAACATGGGAGACTCCTTTCGGCTGATTCTGCAGAAGGGGTTTGGGAAGCGAGCATGGGCGATGGATTCGAGCTGGATCGCAGCGATTCTGCTTCAAGCAGAAGCAGCTTTCTTTTTCCGAAATTCATTTTGGGAAACAATTCCTTTATGTCATCCGCAGTCAGCGAGAGAAATACTTTCCCAGTGATGCCCTCGGTAGCAATCACATCCAAGACATCGTCACCCATGTCGTGTTCCTTGAGACGGGGCGACAAGTACGTTTGCAATTCCTCCACTGTCATGGCTCTGACTTTGACTTCCATTGGGTCTGGCATGGGCACTGGTGCTGCTACCGCTGCTGCGGGCATGGCTGTAGGGAGACATACCAGGAACCTTTGGAAATGAATGGAGTAGCGCTCAAAGTGTAAAGCCTCCTGCGTCTCTCTCTCCTGCACCTCCTCCTCCTGCTGCTGTTCATCCTCCTCCTGCTCTTCTTCCTACTATTACTAATACTTTTACCACAAAAACGAGAATTTTTTCAGCGACAACATATATTGCTATTTACCACCGTCACTATCACCACTACTCCTACTATTACTCTTCCCTCTACTGCTGCTGCTATATTTACTACTACTGCTACCACCACCTTCACCACCACCATCATCACCACCACCAACTACTACTACTACTACCACTATGACTACTACTATTGCTGCTACTACTGTTACTGCTGTTCCTAGTGGTGCTACTATTTCTACCATCATCGACATCACCACCACATATTCTACAACTTCTACTAACCACTGCTGCTTCTTTTTTTCTTCTACAACACTCACAATTACTACCACTACCACTACTACCACCATCACCACCACCACCACCTCTACTACTGCTACTACTACTACTACTATTACTACAACTGTTCTACCATCATCAGATTTACGAAAACAAATCTTGTTATTTAGTACTGCTGCTACTGTTACTATTATTACCACTACACTACTGCTAAGACCACATCTACTACGACCAGGACCTCTACCACCACCACAATCACCACCACTACTGCTGCTGCTGCTGCTGCTCCTCCTCCTACTCCACCTTCTCCTCCTCCTCCTCCTCCTCCTCCTACTACTACTACTACTACTACTACTACTACTGCTGCTGCTGCTGCTGCTGCTGCTGCTGCTGCTACTACTACTACTACTACTACTACAGAAGTATCTTACCTGGAGGGCAAGCAAGGCGAGGCTGACCAGGTGGCAGGCGAGGTGTTAGGTCACTTGTTCGCTCGATCAAGTTGTTGAAGTAGGGTCTGGTTTTCCATCAAAGACATATGTTTCAATTTTGAATTTTGTTACTGTAATTAGAGTATCTCCGTATCAATTTTTTCTCTTTTCCTCCTTCTCTATTCTCTGTTTCCCCTCTCATAATATCCATCTCCTCATTACACACATACACACACATGCATACACAAACACGCGCGCACACACACACACACACACATACGCAAGTATGCATGCACAAACACTTACTCACTCAAATACATATGAGTATAAGCACACACATTCTCACACACACGCGCTCATTAGTGTGCACACTATCATATACGCATACTCACGGATGCACACATGCACTCAAGTATGCACGCACTCACACACATGCATTCACATACACACACAATAACACTAACACACACACGCGCATTCACACACGTACACACTCTAGCAAACATACAACACGCCCGCTGAGCGCACACCGAGGGCTTGGAACATTTCCATCATACAATATTCATAGTTTTTCTACCCTAACACTTTAATG
>JAWQFJ010023579.1:0-5000 GCA_034096865.1 Theodoxus fluviatilis | reverse complement strand
CCTGAACTCCTCTGCAAGAGACTTCAGTGGCAGGCACAGTTTTGTAGATCCGCCAAACCTCCCAACGTTGCAGAGACCTGGAGGTACTCCTAGCCACCATCTGAGGAACTTGCTGACCGTGGATTCCAGTGCTTCCACGGCGCTGCTGCATATGTCGTACACAAGCAGCGGCCAGAGGCGTTTTAGGAGGAGGTCGTGCTGAAATATCCACACTTTGTACCTCCCTTGTAGCCCGCAACCCTCGATCTTCATGAGTCCTGCTGTTGTGGCTTCCTTTGTCCCCCTGCTCGTGCGGTGTCCTTCAAGCTGCTATGCGCTATCGTACACCCTGCCGAGGCTCTTCACTGGCTGTTGGGAAACAGTTGAGATTGCCTCTTCCGCAACAGGGAAGCTGACCCGAGAATTGATCTTGCCCTTCTTCAGCGAGAGGCTTCTGGACTTCTGTGACTTGAATTTCATGCCTGCCCAGGAGATGACCAGCTGCAATATGTCCATGATCTGTCTTGCCTCTTCTTCATGGCCGGCGAGGATCGTCGTATCGTCCATGAAGGCCTTGAGTGGCGGTATGTGGAGACCTCCAAGATCTGCCCCGCTGCACTCGGACTCTGCTGCCCTGAGGATGAGCTGCATCACCAGGACAAACAAGATCGGTGAGACTGTGCAGCCCATTGCGATTCCCACCTCCAGGGGAATCCACTTGGTGGTATACTGCCTCGTGGAAAACTTCATTCTAAAGTCGGAAAAATATGCCCTCAGCAGCTCCACCGCTAGCCAGATCGGCTGGTGAGGTACTGACCCATAGGCGTTGCCCAGGTCAAGCCAAATGATGTGGAGGTCCTGCTTCTCTGCTTTTGCCTTTGGGATCGCTTCCCAGATCATGGACGAGTGTTCCAGACACCCAGGTACACCTGGTACTCCACCTTTCTGGATTAATGTGTCGATAAAGCCATTGGTGGTGAGGTAGTCGGTCAGTCTCTTGGCGAGGATCGAAAAGAATAGTTTGCCTTCAACACTGAGAAGCGAGATGGGGCGGAACTGACTGATTGTTCTGGAGTCCTGTTCTTTTGGAATATAGATGCCTTCGGCTCTTCTCCACTCTTCGCAGACGACGCGTCTGCTCCACGCCGTTTGAATGACGTTGAAGAGCAGCTCCCTTACACCCGGGCATCTCTTGTATACGGTGAAAGGGATTCCGTTGGGTCCTGGGGCAGATCTTGAACGTGCCTTCTGGACAACCTTCGCAACCTCGCTTAAAGTGCGCTTCCTTGCATTGAACTTGACCCAAGGTTCAGATGACCAAACCAAACCTGACCACTCTGGCAAAGTTCTCTTGTCGACAGCCGCGTAGGTCTTGTGCAAGTAATCTTCCAGCTCTGCCCTGTCTACCTCCAGGATGCCGGAACGTGGCTTCTCGAAGAGTCACTTTGAGAAGTGCTCTTTTCCTCTTCCTAACCTTTTCTGCCTTCCGCAACCTGCTGTGCTCGTCTCTCAGCTCTTCCCAGGCTGCTTTTTCTGAGTCGGGGGCCTTCTTCCATTGTTTCCGCAGCCTATTCTTCTGATTTCTGATGGTGTCCATTCTTCTCTGGCGCCTGTTCTTCTTGGGCTGGGGGAACTTGTTTTCTGCTTTTCCACGCCAAATTGTGACGCGCAGTGAAGGTATATGGTGCCCATGAAGCGGTGCATCATGATGTCTACTAAGCGTTCCGAAGTGAGGATTGGCACGAGTATGTTGACTAGTTCGTCGTCTAGTTTCTTCCACTCGGCCTTGCTGCCAGCGGGTGGAAAGTTGATTCGCGATCTTCTCTCTACTGGAGCAACAAGGGAGTCCATCTTGGTTGGCATAAGGAGGGCAATCTCTGCTCTCCCGACGACTTATCTGAAAGTTCAGTGCGTTGTACTCCAGACCCTGAGGACCCCATACACTCCATCTTGGTCCTGTGACACGTCATTCCTCTCTCGATAGGGAAGCGCCTGCCGCACTCACACCGGAACCGTTGGGCTGAATTTGGTATCCGTGGACCGGTCCTGTCCGTTTCCATTTGACTGCCGGTGGATCCTTTATCCCCCCCCCCCCCCTTCAGAGGATCCAAAGTATTACACCGGCTCAATTTTGGACAGCTAACAATTCAAGAGAGATATCTCAACTGTTGTTGCCATCTCAATAATGTTGGCACTACCAATATAATGTAAACCAGTAACCCTCTTGTTGTGAAGGTTTTACGGAGATTTTTAGCTATTTTGTCGCTGTCCATTTTTGTCTGTCTTTTGCACTGACCAGTAGAAAATTATGTCCCTTTACTGAGTAGTTTACACGTATGAAATACTCATGTTAGATTTCAGCAAGCGTTTGTGTCAGTAATAACGACATGATTTGTAGTAATTATGTGTGTGTGTGTGTGTGTGTGTGTGTGTGTGTGTGTGTGTGTGTGTGTGTGTGTGTGTGTGTGTGTGTGTGAGTGTGTGTGTGCGTGTGTGTGTGTGTGTGTGTGTGTGTGATATATGCGTGTGCGCGTGTGCCTGCACGTGTTCCATAATCTTCATGGCTTCCACACACAAATATGCAGGAGGCATGAATCACATGCAAAGACGTGTGAAGTCTTGAGAGGTTTACATTTATTCGGAGGCATCGTTCAAGGAATAATTGATCTTCATCAATGCATGCTAAACATGTGGAGCTCTTGCTGTAGGAGGATGAATATTATGCACTTCGGCAAATTGCGTTTGAACCGTATCCGCATCCCTCATAATAAAGAAATGCATCTACTTTCGTGACTGACATAATTTGTAGATGGGTTGCTGCCTCGGTCAGGCTCTGCCATACTGTGGAGACGCCCATTCATAACCACAAGACGTAGTAGTGCTGGAAGTGACTTCAGAAATAGACTCACAGTTGACCTGGAGCGCGCAATTGCCTGGGCTGTGAGAAACAAACATCTGACGAGTGCTCCCCGGGAAAAAGATAAGCTGATCACAAAGTGTCCAAAGGTTTCACCATCATTTGTTGATAAATGCCACAAATAGAGGAGGCAAGCGGTTGAACTTGCCTACAGGAGACTACAATACAATATTGTTGTCTATGATTCGCGTGGAGTCCTAGATAGTGTATTGTATTCAGACCATAACAACTGTGCATGAAGTGCAGATCCAGTGCGGAAACTGCAATGGAGGTTACTGTAGCAGCCAGCCACCATATCGACTGTATAGGTTTCATAAACTTGAGTTCACGCATGAGGGGTAAAAAGGCGCGCGTGGAGGAAGGGTTGGAGGGTGGGAGAGACAAGATATTGAACGACTGCAACGGGGAGGAGAGGGGAAGGGAAGGAAAAATATAAGACCTGGAAGAAAAGTCGCAAGTAAAAGAAATTAACTCCCCCTCTTCTTCTGCTATGAGAATCGGGCAAAAGGTAAATGTCTGTCATCAGAGGTACACTACAACGAGTTAGTGGATTATAATCATTAAATAAAGAAATATGCACACGTTCAACTTTCCACCATCTCAGCTGATGTTTTCTTGCAGAGAACACTATAACTGTTTATAGTCATCTTAGTTTCAGGCCGCCTGGCTTCCATAATGGTTGGCGGCAATCTTTATAAAGATAGCACTTTGACATATCCGTCCCATCGGTACGCTACTGCAACCAACTACCTGTCGTCTGACACAAAACCGTACTCCACCCCACCCCCTTCACCGACCGACAGCCTGACTTAGTTTACATCTCCATGGAAGCTAAAGCCCTGGCGTTTGCTTTTTCTGCCTCTGATGCCACAAAAATTGGGACGCGTTCTAGAGCAACACCCATCAATTTTGACGTGAAAAGATTCAGCAACGTAGCAGTCCACTCCCACACCAACTGCATGCGACGAACAACTGCTATTAACCAGCGCGAGCACTAGAAAACCCGCCGTTACGGTGCAACAGCACAAGAACTTACCGGTCGCCTGCTGTCCTGCCTCTCTCTCTATCTCTCTCCTAAACGAACGGTTGTTTTATGGTGGATTCACATCTCTTGGCTGGGAAATGCGGTAACTAACAACTCTGCAATGAAACTGGGTGCGAACACGACGGCGAGCTTCGGTCAAGATGGCTGACGCGGCAGTGCACCACTGCAGAGGGAGCACTGCGCAACATGTTATTTATAGCAAGGTGGGTTTTCACTGAAGCCACGCGCTCCTTCTCGGAAGTCTGCTGAACTTGACATAGTTCTCCCACGCGGCCCACTCTCGCATTATGTTCTTTGCAGGCTATGATATGAAAAAAGATTTTGCGCGACAACAACAACAAGCTAATAAAAACAGACAAACGATATCGATCGTCTCTTGTACACACGTAAGCTTTTCATTTGGAAATGAGGAGTGGAAAATATATCGATTCATACAAAAATTGTAATCCAGTGAAAGGTTTATCACCAGACCCTGGTGATTACGTCCCAGGCGAGAAATGCAGTGTGACATGCTCCATCTTCCCGTGGTAACAGCTGGCTTCGTTTCGTTCAGTGCCTACTCCAGGATTTAACAGCTTCTGCGTTTCCTGCTCTTTCATAATACGTACACGCTGTTGCACGAATGAATATAATATCTAGTCAAGGCAGTAGGGGTCTACGACATCTTAAAACACAGATTCGGTTTCCAAGAACATTTCCACACTTGGATGCAGTCTCTCTCTCTCTCCCCTCCCCCCCTTCTCCCCCCCCTCTCCCCCCCTCCCCTACCCCCCTTCCGTCCCCCCCTCACTCCCCCTCCCCCTCGTGTCCACTGTTAGCTCCTCTCAAGCTAGTTGATTAACTTTTTTTATATAAATATGATTCACTTCTTTACAGAACTACAAGTTCTTAACGGCCCGTCATCTGCAGCACGGCCCGAAGGATAAAACAACACACTCGCCAGCTCATCAAAATTCGGCACGTGACACTCTCCTCATCTCTCTCTCTCTCTCTCTTTCTCTCTCTCTCTCTTTCTCTCTCTCTCTCTCATCTCCTCATCTCCTCTCTCTCATCTCCTCA
>JAWQFJ010023577.1:35000-41560 GCA_034096865.1 Theodoxus fluviatilis | reverse complement strand
TGCTAGCCAGGCCTGTATGATTAATAAAGGCAGCATGTTCTGCTAGCCAGGCCTGTATGATTAATAAAGGCAGCATGTTCTGCTAGCCAGGCCTGTATGATTAATAAAGGCAGCATGTTCTGCTAGCCAGGCCTGTATGATTAATAAAGGCAGCATGTTCTGCTAGCCAGGCCTGTATGATTAATAAAGGCAGCATGTTCTGCTAGCCAGGCCTGTATGATTAATAAAGGCAGCATGTTCTGCTAGCCAGGCCTGTATGATTAATAAAGGCAGCATGTTCTGCTAGCCAGGCCTGTATGATTAATAAAGGCAGCATGTTCTGCTAGCCAGGCCTGTATGATTAATAAAGGCAGCATGTTCTGCTAGCCAGGCCTGTATGATTAATAAAGGCAGCATGTTCTGCTAGCCAGGCCTGTATGATTAATAAAGGCAGCATGTTCTGCTAGCCAGGCCTGTATGATTAATAAAGGCAGCATGTTCTGCTAGCCAGGCCTGTATGATTAATAAAGGCAGCATGCTCTGCTGGCCAGGCCTGTATGATTAATAAAGGCAGCATGTTTTGCTAGCCAGGCCTGTATGATTAATAAAGGCAGCATGTTCTGCTAGCCAGGCCTGTATGATTAATAAAGGCAGCATGTTTTGCTAGCCAGGCCTGTATGATTAATAAAGGCAGCATGTTCTGCTAGCCAGGCCTGTATGATTAATAAAGGCAGCATGTTCTGCTAGCCAGGCCTGTATGATTAATAAAGGCAGCATGTTCTGCTAGCCAGGCCTGTATGATTAATAAAGGCAGCATGTTCTGCTAGCCAGGCCTGTATGATTAATAAAGGCAGCATGTTCTGCTAGCCAGGCCTGTATGGTTAATAAAGGCAGCATGTTCTGCTAGCCAGTCCTGTATGATTAATAAAGGCAGCATGTTCTGCTAGCCAGGCCTGTATGATTAATAAAGGCAGCATGCTCTGCTGGCCAGGCCTGTATGATTAATAAAGGCAGCATGTTCTGCTAGCCAGGCCTGTATGATTAATAAAGGCAGCATGCTCTGTTAGCCAGGCCTGTATGATTAATAAAGGCAGCATGTTCTGCTAGGCAGGCCTGTATGGTTAATAAAGGCAGCACGTTCTGCTAGCCAGTCCTGTATGATTAATAAAGGCAGCATGTTCTGCTAGCCAGGCCTGTATGATTAATAAAGGCAGCATGTTCTGCTAGCCAGGCCTGCATGATTAATAAAGGCAGCATGTTCTGCTAGCCAGGCCTGTATGATTAATAAAGGCAGCATGTTCTGCTAGCCAGGCCTGTATGATTAATAAAGGCAGCATGTTCTGCTAGCCAGGCCTGTATGATTAATAAAGGCAGCATGTTCTGCTAGCCAGGCCTGTATGATTAATAAAGGCAGCATGTTCTGCTAGCCAGGCCTGTATGATTAATAAAGGCAGCATGTTCTGCTAGGCAGGCCTGTATGATTAATAAAGGCAGCATGTTCTGCTAGCCAGGCCTGTATGATTAATAAAGGCAGCATGTTCTGCTAGGCAGGCCTGTATGATTAATAAAGGCAGCATGTTCTGCTCGCCAGGCCTGTATGATTAATAAAGGCAGCATGTTCTGCTAGGCAGGCCTGTATAATTAATAAAGGCAGCATGTTCTGCTAGGCAGGCCTGTATGATTAATAAAGGCAGCATGTTCTGCTCGCCAGGCCTGTATGATTAATAAAGGCAGCATGTTCTGCTAGGCAGGCCTGTATGATTAATAAAGGCAGCATGTTCTGCTAGGCAGGCCTGTATGATTAATAAAGGCAGCATGTTCTGCTCGCCAGGCCTGTATGATTAATAAAGGCAGCATGTTCTGCTAGCCAGGCCTGTATGATTAATAAAGGCAGCATGCTCTGCTGGCCAGGCCTGTATGATTAATAAAGGCAGCATGTTCTGCTAGCCAGGCCTGTATGATTAATAAAGGCAGCATGCTCTGTTAGCCAGGTCTGTATGATTAATAAAGGCAGCATGTTCTGCTCGCCAGGCCTGTATGATTAATAAAGGCAGCATGTTCTGCTAGGCAGGCCTGTATGATTAATAAAGGCAGCATGTTCTGCTAGGCAGGCCTGTATGATTAATAAAGGCAGCATGTTCTGCTAGGCAGGCCTGTATGATTAATAAAGGCAGCATGTTCTGCTAGCTAGGCCTGTATGATTAATAAAGGCAGCATGTTCTGCTAGGCAGGCCTGACTCTACGGTTCATTTTACTGGCTGTGAAAGCGATGCGTGCGGAACGCGTACGCCGCGTCATCAACAGTTTAGCGTCATCAACAGTTTAGCGTCATCAATAGTTTAGCGTCAATTAGCGTCATCAACAGTTTAGCGTCATCAACAGTTTAGCGTCATCAATAGTTTAGCGTCAATTAGCGTCATCAACAGTTTAGCGTCATCAACAGTTTAGTGTCATCAATAGTATTGCGTCATCAACAGTTTAGCGTCATCAACAGTTTAGCGTCATCAATAGTTTAGCGTCAATTAGCGTCATCAACAGTTTAGCGTCATCAACAGTTTAGTGTCATCAATAGTATTGCGTCATCAACAGTTTAGCGTCATCAATAGTTTAGCGTCAATTAGCGTCATCAACAGTTTAGCGTCATCAACAGTTTAGTGTCATCAATAGTATTGCGTCATCAACAGTTTAGCGTCATCAATAGTTTCACGTCATCAATAGTTTAGCGTCATCAACAGTTTAGCGTCATCAACAGTTTAGCGTCAATTAGCGTCATCAACAGTTTAGCGTCATCAACAGTTTAGTGTCATCAATAGTATTGCGTCATCAACAGTTTAGCGTCATCAATAGTTTCACGTCATCAATAGTTTAGCGTCATCAACAGTTTAGCGTCATCAACAGTTTAGCGTCATCAACAGTTTAGCGTCATCAACCTCATGATGCACAATAAAATCGTTCTTTATTATTCATGCTTCAAATTCCCAAACTTCGTAACAGGTAACATTTTCTTTATGGTTGTAATTCCCAACCTGCAAACGTAACATATACCATTCTCTTTATGATTGTAGTTCCCAAACTGTATAACAGATAACCTCCGAAATTTCGTGAATTGTTCCTGCAATAAAACCCTAATTTTCCACTCAATTTCATTAGAATTCGTTGTGAGCTTCTTGAGTATTTTTTAAATAACTAATTAACGAACGGAGGGTAACAAGGGTTGACCTTCATAAGGCTGTAACAAGGGTTGACCTTCACAAGGCTGTAACAAGGGTTGACCTTCACAAGGCTGCTGAATGGAAGAATTGTACGTGTTATGTTATGACGTCACTACACACGCTGCTTTAAGCTAGTTGTCAATGTTTGCACCTGGATGGCCTCGGCTTACGTGGAGCAGAGGACAATGGCTGTTTTTTTCTTCTTCTCCGAAAGCGACCATGCAGACAAAGCTGTTTAAAGAGGAAGCGAGTTGGACAGGCATGGTGTGTGTGAGTGTGTATGTATGTGTGTATATATATGTGTGTGTATATGTGTGTGTGTGTATGTGTGTTTGTGTGTGTATATGTGTGTATGTGTGTGTGAGAGTGAGTGCGTGTGTGTGTGTGTGTGTATGTTTGTGCAAGTGTGTGTGTGTGTGTGTAACTGTGTGTGTGTGCGTGTGTGTGTGTGTGTGTGTGTGTGTGTGTGTGTGTGTGCGTTTGTGTGCGTTAGTGATTATTTTTTAGTTCACGCGCATGCATGCATAGAACATTAACACACCCGCACACACAGAGCGCGCGCATAAGAACGCACACAGAGAAACACGTGCTGTGCTCGTATGTACGGATCTGCATGTGTTCACGTATGTGCGTCTTGGCACTTGCACTGGTGCCCATGCTGATGCGGGACACCACGACTTCGTATCCGTGCAATGACGTGAGTGCGCACGTGACGTGAGGACGGTTACACATTTCTGATCATTCCCAACTTATACCTGGCTGTCCCCACACCTGGCTGGGAGAGGATCTGCAAGGTTGGTGAAGTAAGCCACGTGCTGACAGAACTGGACACTGGCTCTTTTGTCAGACGATGGTCTGTAACAATGTAGCCGACCAGGCAGCTGCTGACTGCCCTGTGTCATTGCCACACTTGATCTACCTCATCCCCCCTGGCAAGAGCCGAATTTTTTTGCTCTCCCTTCCCCTCCCTCAGGGCCAACTCTTTGCCCCCCCCTCCTCCTCCCCTCCCCCCCCTCCCCCCCGAACTCTTCTCCCCACAAGCTCTTTCCCTTTTCTGCTACTTCATCCTCCCTGTAGCCCCATCTCCACCTCGCTCCCAATTCTTTCGTGTCTGTTCAGACCCTATCTCTTTCTCTCTCCTTCCCCCTCGACCCCCTCCCCCACGTGTCACATTTCGACATATCCCCCCCCCCCCCCCCTGCATACTCGTCTTGTCACCCAATGACCTTCCAAACCTTATCAAAATTTTGTTTCCTTACACACACACACACCCTCCCCCCACCCCATCCCCCACCCAACCTCCTCACTCCGCCACAGACACACACACACACACACACACACACACACACACACACACACACACACACACACACACACACACACACACACCCTCCCCCCAAAACAAAATCTCATCTCGGCCCCATGCTACAATGCATTTCTTCCTGTATGCGCGTTTTGAACAGTCGCTCGCTTTTTCGCCTTTTCTATTTGATCCCACCGTCTGGATTTACCTCGGTAAACTTCCCTCATATCCAGCGCTGGTATCGTCTGCCCTGATAGTCCAATCCTCTCCTCCTTCGCCTCCCCCATCCCCCCACCCCACTACGTACACCTGGAGTTTGGCGGTAACACTATCTGGACCATGTGGGTGTATTGGCAATACCAAGGATGCCTAGACAGCTAATAACTACACCGATATTCGAGACTGCCCTTTTCCGTATACCTCGTTCGTCATGGGGTGAAGAGTTGAAGGGTTTGATCATGCATTGAAGCTTCAAGTTTTTCTTTGTTCCGACTGTGATGTTTATTTCTGTGAGGGGCACATCGTGATGAAGACGACGACGACGACGACGACGACGACGACGACGAAGAAGAAGAAGAAGAAGAAGAAGAAGAAGAAGAAGAAGAAGAAGAAGAAGAGGAAGAGGAGGAAGAAGAGGAAGAAGACGAAGAAGGGAGGAGGAAGAGAAGGAGGAGGAGGAGGATCAGCATCGCGTGAACACGAAGTTTCTGAAAACTTCCTTTTAGACAAATCTGAGGAAAATTATCAGAGAAAAGTCAATATAGTAACTAGATTCTGGACTTACAGTCTTGAGTTAAATCAGCAGATGCAACATCAAGAGGTGGATTCCATGATGCAGTCTGTCGAAACACAATGTGGAGGGAGTGGGTCTTTTATCCTGCTCAAAACACCAAAAATGCAGTCATGATCCTCATAAATCATAGCCCTCTAGGAATATTGCTGTATCAAAATGACTGCTCGTCTACATGAACTTGCGTGGTAGTTATCTAACGTCTGAGGGAAGTAGGGCCACCAGAGAAAGTAGAAGCCCAATCCTCTCGCCCAGCACTGTCGTTATGTTGTCATCAATAGCCATCAATGACTCACTGTGGGAGATTGGCTTTCGTTGGAGAACCCTGATGTCGGCTTGGCAGGAAGTAGAAATGGGTACTTGTGTGGGATGTCTCAGCTTGCAAATGGACCCTTTTCCAGTCTAGCATTGCCATTTGCCTCGGTGATTCCTAGCTGATCTCCCTAATGGCTGATCGGTCGTGCCAGCAAGGCACAGCGGCAATTGGCTTTGTGGCCAATGTGGCCATTTTGCATTTTGTCCCGTCTCTGCTCTAGGGATGATGAGTCAGTTAGATGGGACAAGTTCGTTGAGGTGCACGAGTACGTGTGTGTGTGTGTGTGTGTGTGTGTGTGAGAGAGAGAGAGAGAGAGAGAGAGAGAGAGAGAGAGAGAGAGAGAGAGAGAGCAAGCATGAATGTGTGTGTGTCTATGTATGTGTGATCACATGTGTGTGCGCGCACGCAAGTATTTGTGAGAGCCAAAAGCTGTGGAGGAGAAGAGCTGGAGTTGAAAGAAGGCTGTGTAACGGATAGTGTTTACGTTGCTCGTTGGTGGAATGGGATGGAGAGGAGATAAAGGGTAGATGGAAAGCTACCATTCGGTCTCACAAGACATCATGACAGTGGCTTCACTTCTTTGTTACGCCTTGAAAAGTTTCGTCACGAAAGACTGTTTTACTGTCTGTCCTAGTTTCAGCTTCCTCTTTGCTCAGAAAACGAAACTACGCATTAGCCTTAATCTCATGGGTCCAGGAAGCGAGGGATGGGTTGGGTGTGAAGGGATGGAATCCACGCAGTCACAGGGTTCTACACCACAGTATCAAGGAACTCGTGCTCTGGTGTATTGGTTTAGCAATCTTCCTCATTTGTGTACAGAGTGATAGATCGTTCATTCCATACAAAATGACGGATAATCCACCCGATGACTATTTCTGTGAAGAACATGGATTTGACAATTGAGATCGTTAAGGCCTACACATAGTACACGTGAAGATGTCTTATTTGCAGAGTGTTTTA
>JAWQFJ010023577.1:15000-25000 GCA_034096865.1 Theodoxus fluviatilis | reverse complement strand
GAAATGGTCGCTCTTGAGTCAATCAGCGCCTGGTAACGGTTGCCGTCGATGTGCACCTCGATCGCCGATCCTGCTCGGTCGACGAGCATGCTCTTGAGCCGGTGCAGGGTGGAGTTTTCCTGGGAGGTGGTGGCTTTCTCCTTCCTCTGTGGACAGCGGCGAGCGATGTGGCCTATCTTTTACAGTTGTAAGACTTGATATGTCCACGCTGTCCCTCCCGATGAGAGGAAAGGTTTCTGATATTTTCTTCCAGCTTTTTCTCCATTCTGCAGATGACGGTGTCAAGCCAGGTTACTTCCCCTTCGAGGGAGTCGAGGCGTGCTGCTTCTTGCTGGAGGTTAGCATCAATGCGATCCATCTCCTCTCTTAGGCGAAAGCTTACTGCCTCGATTTCCCTCTGCAGTCCCTCTGTCCCGGTTTCGATGGTTTGCAGCAACTCTTCCTGACGCAGGCGATGTTCCCTCGCTTCCTCCTCCTTCTGTTCTCGGTATGCCTTCTCCTCTGACTCCTTCTGTTCGCGGTGTCGTTTTTTCCTCCATTTGTTGGCTGAGCAGAAGTCTCATCATCATTGCGATGTCTTCCGTCGGTTGCTCTGTCCCCTCCATGCGTGCGGCTGATTGAGTCACGCGTTTCTCGCCGTCCATACTTCGATTGTTCACCGTCTCGGGAACCAATGTTGCACTCTTCTCTTGTTGTACGGGGGTTCTCCTAGCTCAGATCCGTACCACGACGATCTAGAACCTTCACAACATATTGAGCTCTAAATCGACTGACGTCACGTGACACAACAAGATAATTTTAGCCCGATTCGACCGCGTGCCAGGGCAATGACCTGACAGATATAAACAAACCGAGCGTGCCGCAACGATCTAAAACCTTCACAACATTGACGTATTTCCTTTGCTGGTTGTTGGGACCGAGTTTTAACGTACTCCTGGTTTATTTTCCTTTCTTTTGACTCGGTCATTTTGCAGGGACAGTCACACGCAGATCGTGTTCTGTCAGCTTATAGAGGAACGTGTATTTAGTGTTTAAAAATATTTTTATAAGATCAGAGGTTTTTGTACATCCCTTTTGTGTTGTTTTTTTCTTTATGAATGAATATAATAGTGTGAGGCATTTTATCCAGATTTGTGTAAATGCTGAAGTCTTGGTAGCATTTTCTTGCCCCCCAAACACATCTGGCAACCACGTTTTATGTAAATTTTTGTCACACTCTAACACATCCGTTAGTGCCCTAATTTCCCCTTCTTTATTTTCCCCTGGGTCTGCTAAACCACGCTCAAACAGTTTCCAGATAGGGGTAGAATGTTACACCAGAAACGTCTGCAGTGTTTCCACAATCGGAGCAGTGACATGACACCTCCCTTGTTGTAATCATGGGTCTTTGTTCCCGAAACAGGTCATCTGAAGCAAAGGGGGCAGTTGCTCTATTTTTCTGAGGAAGTTCAGACGACATGTACAATTCTCTCACTTGCCTCGGTGTGGGAGAAGGACGCGGTATCTACGCTTTGAAACTGGTGAGATGCTCACATAGAATCTACAGAATCTTGCCCTCTGCACATATCTCTGTAGATTTAGCAGAGGAGATGCAAGCTTCCATTGAATTGTATAATTTCCCATGTGTCTTTGCCCTTCCACTTACTTTGAATAATTTCGTACAATGTTACTTAAATACTGAAAGAACGTGTGTGTGCACCCGTGCTCATGCATGTATATTTCTGCCCCCCTCTCTTTCTCTCTTTACCCTCGTCGCTGATTCTCTCTCTCTCTCTCTCTCTCTCTCTCTCTCTCTCTCTCTCTCTCTCTCTCTCTCTCTCTCAGTTTTAAATGCTTGACTCTCTTCTGTTTCATAGGAGCATGTCTTTCTACAGTTTGGAGAAATAGGTCATACCAGAAATGAAGGGCCATGTCAGGGTCAGAATAGTTGAGGACATCATGAAATGGCATTTGTTTTAAATTGTCAAGGAATGAATCAGCATCAAAATGTTTAAAGGATCGATAGTGAATAGTAGTGTGCGTTCTCTTTGGACTTCTTTTGACTTTACAGGAGAGGGAGCATAGTGTGGGAAAGTGATCACTTATCCCTAATTTAGGTACCTGTATACTTGTCAAGAGATTTTCAGTGGTTGACATAGCCACAAGAGTGACCCATGACTCATCCACTCTCATAGACCATATATACACAAACACTGAAAATCTCTTGACAAGTATACAGGTACCTAAATTAGGGATAAGTGATCACTTTCCCACACTATGCTCCCTCTCCTGTAAAGTCAAAAGAAGTCCAAAGAGAACGCACACTACTATTCACTATCGATCCTTTAAACATTTTGATGCTGATTCATTCCTTGACAATTTAAAACAAATGCCATTTCATGATGTCCTCAACTATTCTGACCCTGACATGGCCCTTCATTTCTGGTATGACCTATTTCTCCAAACTGTAGAAAGACATGCTCCTATGAAACAGAAGAGAGTCAAGCATTTAAAACTCCCACCTTGGCTTACCAACGAAATCATGCAGGCTATGAAAACGAGAGATAGACTTAAAAAAGACAATGATATCCCGGCTTACAAGAAGCAAAGAAACCGTATCAAGACTCTGGTTCGAAATGCAAAAAAAACTTATTTTCAAAGGCTAATTGAAAACGGCAATGACACATCAATGTTATGGCGCGGAATTAATACCTTCATACGAACTTCCAAAACAGTCTGCAACATACCTCCAACTATTAATACTGAACAATTCAACGAACACTTCACGACAATAGCTGATAAAATCCATGCAAAATCGACTAAACACACTCCCGGTCTATCAAGGGATATTGTTCAACGTATTGAGGATTTCTGTAATGAAAGACTTCCTCATGATGCTGCATTCCAAATTCCTACTGTCACCTCACATGAGGTGATGCAATACATCTTTCAACTTTCAAGCAAACGATCCACGGACCTTGATGGCATCAGTTCTCATTTACTAAAAATTTCGCTCCCCGCCATACTGCCTTCATTGACACACATTTATAACTTGTGTATAAGAAACAGTATCTTCCCGTCTCGTCTTCAGCAGGCCAAGGTCATTCCATTGCCTAAATCTAAGACTGCTTCAGTACCCGATGATTACCGTCCCATCTCAATTTTGCCTCTTATCTCCAAACCACTAGAAAGACACGTTCACAAACATCTTTTCTCGTATCTTGAGCAATTTGACTTATTATATCAATTGCAATCCGGCTTTCGCTCCCATCACTCCTGCCAAACTGCTTTATCCTTCCTGGTGAATGACTGGCTATCAGCCATAAACAACCGTGAACTGTCTGGTACCATTTTCTTGGACTTGAAAAAGGCATTTGACCTAGTTGACCACGAAATTCTCCTTGATAAACTCTCGATGTACTTGAAAAATCCAACATCAGTCTCCTTCTTCCGATCATACTTGACGCATAGAAGCCAATGTGTCTATGTCAACGGGTCGTATTCCTCGAGACGATTGGTAAAGTCAGGGGTTCCACAAGGCTCAATTTTAGGTCCATTGCTCTTTAGCTTGTATATCAATGATCTACCATTGAGTATATCAAATGAAAGTATCAAATGCACTATGTTTGCAGATGACACCATTATCAGCGTAAGTGACAGAAGCATAAATTCCATCCAATGCACCCTGAACGTTACCCTTGATGATTTACAAAAATGGTGTTCATCAAATAGAATGGTCATAAACCCCTCAAAAACCAAGTGCATGATCCTAACTACAAGACAAAAACGTCAACGACAATCCCTAACCATCAACCTTATGCTAGAAAATGAAATCATTGAGCAAGTTTCTGAACACAGAGTGCTAGGCATAATTGTTGATGAACAACTAACTTGGGAACAACATGTCAATTCCTTATGCAAAACTATTGCTAAGAACATTTTCCTTCTCTCCAAACTGAGGCATTTTGTCACCACCAATGCATGCATAATGTTTTTTCACGCACACATAAATTCCCATATTAATTTTGCATCTGTAGTATGGGATGGCTCTATGGCAGTGCACTTGAACAAGATTAAATCACTGTACAGACGAGCTGCCAAGGTTACCATTTCCGACTCAACATTGTCTACGGATGAAAAGATAAAAAATCTTGGCTTACTACCCTTCCAAAAACACCTCGTCCTCAATAAATGCATCCTTATGCACAAAATTGCTCATTCACAAGCACCAAAGTATCTTACTGATCTCTTCATTCGTCCCCAAACAAGCCATTCACTATCTCGCAACACTTTCATTCTACCACAACCTAGAATAGACATTTTCAAAGGCAGTATTACATATTCAGGTGTTATGATATGGAATACACTTCCATTGCACCTTAGGAACAATACTTCCTTGACGTCTTTTAAAGCATCCATACGTGATTATCTATTCAGATGATCTCACTTCTGTCGCCTGTACATATGACACGTATTGCTTGATCTTAAAGACTCACTGAGCTGACAGCTGTCAAAGACATATACTAAAATCTTTGTCATTGTTGATCATATTCTTCATATATCTTACCAACTGTTGTACATGGATTAGCTACTGTGTATTTTGTGTCTTAATTATCAATGTTTTCATTTCTTTATGAGCAAGGACAATTTGTAAGAAAGGCAGAAATGCCTAAAATTTCATCCTTGATAAATAAAGAATCAATCAATCAATCAATCTCTCTCTCTCTCTCTCTCTCTCTCTCTCTCTCTCTCTCTCTCTCTCTCTCTCTCTCTGTGTGTGTGTGTGTGTGTGTGTGTCTCTGTGTTTGTCGGTCCACTCGCCTGTCTGTCCAACCGTCCGCCCCCACCTGTTTGTCCGTCCGTCCGACCCTCTCTCTCTCTCTCTCGCTGGCTCGCTCGCTCGCTCGCTCGCTCGCTCAAAAGCCTCAAGGGTTCTGAACAGACGTTTTTTCCATGGAGGCAGTCAACGAGAGATCATTATCAATTTCACAGTGATGAATACTCTGTGCGAAAAACTGAGAAGCGCTTACAATGGTGTAACCTCTTACAACGACTGCAGTGGTATTGCGTGAACAATGGTGTTAGATGTTGAATACAATATACATTTTTTTGTCTGCTTACTGTCTCTGCACTACTTATTGTGAGATGTGACATCATAGCATATATTGGACCTTACAATGAGAATAGACCGCCCATTTTTGTGTGTATTGTTTGCATTGCAATGCAACTGTTATATCGTTGCAGCACCATTTACGAAGTGTCTTTTGGTTTGGATGAAAAGTGTAACTATCCTTTAGATAATCAGAGATAGAATGTTGTTGTCACGGAACCAGAATAGCTTCTGGAAGTATAATAGTTTGCGCTTACGCTGTGATGGTTAAGAAGTTTTGTCAAATGATTTGTTTGTTTGAATTTATTTACCTCTCCACACTTTATTCTCTTGTTTTCCCCTGGACCTTCACCTTTTCCCTTTACTCTCTACACCTTACTTCTTTACCCTCCATCCACATGGCACCCTCATATTCACCCCCCACCCCACCCCCTCCCCAACTCCCTCGCCCTCTAAGCCCCTTCTCACTTCTTTCTTGCACCCTACCCTCCTACAACACACACACACACACACACACACACACACACACACACACACACACACATACACACACACACACACACACACACACAACCCTGAGCAGTGCCACCCCCCGAAAACCTCATCACCCCGCCCACTTATCCCCTCCCACCTCCAATCCCCTACCCCACCCACCCCACTCCTTCACATGTGACGGATCACTCTCCACCCCTTTATCATCCTAACACCCCTAATAATACCCCTGAGCCACAAAAGAAAGGCAAATAGGGGGGTAGCTTGACTTTTAGGTAATTTCAAGCACTGTAAATTCGCTGACACTTTTTTTTTGGTATTGATCTGAGTTAGAATTGATCTTAGCATGCAATGTGTGAAAATCATGCCAGTGTCACTGAAAACGAGCACACAGCGGCGCCCTGAATGCGGAAACATGTTTTTGCACGTGGAAAGCGAATGCAAAGAGTCAAGTCGATTTTTTTTGGCTGAACAGTATTTACACTTCGCTGGCAATAAAAGGTCAGTTTGTGCCACCCTGTCAAAGCAGTCATTTTCAGCCAACGGCGATGCCGAGACTGAGCGCCACCGAGAGAGAAAGAGCCATCGGCTGACTTCAAGGTGGGAATCGCCCTGCACAGGTCGCAGCTGCATTTAGCGTGGCTGTATCAACAATCTGCCGTCTATGGGCCAGGTTCAGGGCAAATGGAGAAGTCTCTGACAACCCTAGAAGCGGTAGACCTCATGTGACCACAGGACGTCAAGATCGGCAGATTCACCGCTATCACCTGCATCAACCGTTCACACCTGCCTCAGAAACTGCCAGGAACACCATTGGTAGGCATGGTGCACCCGTCTCTGGGGAAACTGTGCGGCGCCGGCTCACCGAACGTCGTCTGTACTACTGCCGACCTTCTAGGCAGCCTGTTCTGACACCAAGACACCGGCAGCAACGACTGCAGTGGGCTCAGCAGCACCGGAACCTACACTGGCGGCAATGGAGGGACATCCTCTTCACTGATGAGAGCCGATTTTGTGTCCACCATGCTGATGGACGTATTCGAGTGTGGAGGAGACGTAACGAGAGGTACGCTGACAACAACGTCCTGGAGGTCAACGCCTGGGGAGGCCCCGGCATCACGATCTGGGGAGGCATCACCCTTAACCAGCTTGTGGGGCCTGTTGTGTTCCAGAACATTGGACCTGGGCGTGGAAATGGAGTCACTGCACAGCTTTACATTGACCAGGTGTTGAGGCAGGTTGTTGTGCCGCACTTTCAGCAGCATGGAAACCTCACCCTCCAGCAGGACAACGCACGTCCGCACACTGCCAGGGTCACTGCAGACTTTCTGCAGCAACAGGGCATCGGAGTTATGCAGTGGCCTTCACTCAGCCCTGACCTGAACCCAATTGAGCATTTGTGGGACCATCTGCAGAGGGAGCTGAACGCCATTCAGCCGCTGCCGACTACAGCCCGCCAGTTGGAGCAGGCGGTGCGGCAGACCTGGGCCAACATCAACATGGTCATCATCAACCGCCTGATCCACTCAATGCCCGCCAGATGTCAGGCTGTCATCGACGCACATGGGGGACACACTAGCTATTGACTCTCTGCGTGACAATTGTGACACGTGAACACTTTTTTGTTGTACATGTACCAACATGAACAACATTCAAATCAGAAACGGTGTATCAAATTTGGTTAAATTTGATTGAATTGTGTCACCACAATGAATTGTTAAATATTGGATAACAAATAAATGGAATCAACCCATCGTTTGCGTTTCTTTTGTGATTCAGTATATATCATTTAAACCTTATGTATGCCCCACCTCTTCATCCCATCCCCCCAACTCCCACATTCTGTCCCAGACAACTCATCCTGAACAGCCCAACCTTGACACCTCGCCCCAACTATTCCATCCGAATCTTTCCACCCTGTGCATCCCCACCCCTCCCCACCCGTCCCCACCCGTCCCCACCCGTCCCCACCCCTCATCCCTGCCACATGGTCCTTAGCAAAGAGCAGCCACGACTTGCACATGGGGACGTCACATCCTCTTTGCCAATTCAACTCCTTACGCAATTCCGTCCCGACTCCGCCGTGGGTGATGAAGGCGTTTGTGTCGACTATTGATCGAATCCTTCCCGTTTCGCAATCTGATGGGGTGCTCTCTATCAATACTTGAAGCAATTCTGGCCAGGTAGTAAGAGGCGGATCGCCTTATTGATTTGCAACCCGGCTTCCTGAAAGTCTGCGCCATTAGTTGAGGCCGACCGTGCAGACCGCCGGTTGGTTTTCCCCGTACGAACGAGACTGGGTCGGACCGAACTGGATTTTGCAATCGAGTCTCTGTTGGTTTTTCCTGTCACCTGACACACCAATACCTGACATCACTCGTCGCGGTCGAGAGATGACGTCATTCGACCTTGACCTCGGCGTCCTGCGATCAATTTTCCGTTTCGGCTTTCTTTGTTTTACGGAGTATGGGCGTGGTGTAATGGGTAGACGTGAATGTCGTAATGAAAAGCGAGTTTCTTTTTGTGTTTGTTGTTGTTTTGTGTAGTTGTTATTGTGTGTGATGAAAACTATTCAAGATCCGGTTTCCATTTATTCACTTCATTGTTGCATGAAGACAGATTATCTAATCATCTCCAGATTTTTAGTTAGGAAATTAACATAGGGTTGTTTACTATTTAAAGACTTAGCCTCGAAGTGGCGCAATGACACTTTATGACACGACAAGAAAAGTCATTCGGAGGAAATTCACGAGTAACAAGAAAATAGCACAGAGAACCAGATTTACATGACCAAAGTGGAGCAGAAATGTCATTGCTGCAACTTGTACACATATTGACAGTGTCTTTGTACATAATCATGACAGAGATTACTTTTACAACATTTTATTGTTTTCATATCGCAACCCACGCCTCGTTCCCACCAGACTCCCACTTCTATCCCAGAAAACCGCACTTAATCACCCACCCTCAAAGAAGGCCTAAACCTATGAAACTGCCTGCATTAAATTGACTGCAAAGCTTGTTTCGTAACAGTTCCCTCCATGAGCACAGACATTACGCAATAGCACATTACGAATTTTTACTGCAGGGGATTCTAAAGTGTGTTAATGCACGAACATAGTTGTGATGGTGCTTCAACGCTGGAGACAGCATGACGAGCAACAGAATGCCGAAAACAGATGAAGTGCAAGTTCACTCCCACAGTCTTCTCCGCCTCTTGGCATCTGTGGAACGTTAGAGGAGGGGCTGTCTGCTTGGCTTCTGATGGACACTAGTGTCAGCATTTGTAATGACACGCGTGCAGGTCTTGCAGCAAGGCAACGTTGAGTGACGTCGTGTGACGTGGTGCACGTTGCCTGGGAAACAGCAGGGAATGTTCCTGATTGCTCTCATGAGGCATGGCTTTTTGGAACGTGGCCGGTAGTTGATTTGTGTGTTCTGTCTCGGGCTTGTTATGCATGTACTTGTGTCTGGGTGTCCGTTCCTCCGTCTTCGTTTCTTCATCTCCGTCTGCCAATTTGTCTGTCCGCCTGTCTGCCTGCATACCTGCCTGTCCGTCCGTCCCTCTGTGAGTCTGCCTGCCTGCAGTGTATCTGTCTGTGTGTCTGTCTGTGGGTCTGTCTGTCTGTATGTCTGTCTGTCTGTCTGTGTGTCTGACTATCTGTGTGTCTGTCTGTGTGTCTGTCTGTGTGTCTGTCTCTGTATCTGTCTGCGTGTCTGTCTCTGTATCTGTCTGTGTGTGTGTGTCTGTGTGTGTGTCTGTGTTTGTGTGTCTGTGTGTGTGTCTGCGTGTGTGTGTGTATACCTGTCTGCCTGTGTGTCTGTCTGTCTGTGTGTCTGTCTGTCTGTGTGTCTGTCTGTCTGTCTGTCTGTCTGTCTGTCTGTCTGTCTGTCTGTGTGTCTGTCTCTGTATCTGTCTGTGTGTGTGTCTGTGTTTGTGTGTCTGTGTGTGTGTCTGCGTGTGTGTCTGCATGTGTGTGTATACCTGTCTGTCTGTCTGTCTGTCTCTGTATCTGTCTGTGTGTGTGTCTGTGTTTGTGTGTCTGTGTGTGTGTCTGCGTGTGTGTCTGCATATGTGTGTATACTTGTCTGTCTGTCTGTCTGTCTGTCTGTCTGTCTGTCTGTCTGTCTGTCTGTCTGTCTGTCTGTCTGTCTGTCTGTCTGTCTGTCTGTCTGTCTGTCTGTCTGTCTGTCTGTCTGTCTGTCTGTCTGTCGACCTGCCGGCCTGTCTGCCTGCAGGCCTGCCTGCCTACTTGCTCTCTCTCTCTCTCTCTCTCTCTCTCTCTCTCTCTCTCTCTCTCTCTCTCTCTCTCTCTCTCTCTCTCTCTCTCTCTCGCGTATAATGTCTTG
The DNA here is from genome assembly GCA_034096865.1 of Theodoxus fluviatilis. Lineage (NCBI taxonomy): Eukaryota > Metazoa > Mollusca > Gastropoda > Cycloneritida > Neritidae > Theodoxus > Theodoxus fluviatilis. The sequence goes on along the minus strand of JAWQFJ010023577.1, from coordinate 15,069 downwards.
CTTCGGTTCATTTTACTTCTCTGGTCTAAGCATAGCATTGTATTGCACTCTGAGGCGTCCATGCAAAGT
>JAWQFJ010023577.1:0-10000 GCA_034096865.1 Theodoxus fluviatilis | reverse complement strand
TAGAGCATGGGAGTTTTGAATAGAAAGCGTGGATGCAGTGTTTGTAGTAGAACATGGGAGTTTTGAATAGAAAGCGTGGATGCAGTGTTTGTAGTAGAACATGGGAGTTTTGAATAGAAAGCGTGGATGCAGTGTTTGTAGTAGAACATGGGAGTTCTGAATGGAAAGAGTGGATGCAGTGTTTGTAGTAGAACATGGGAGTTTTGAATAGAAAGCGTGGATGCAGTGTGTCTAGTAGAACATGGGAGTTTTGAATAGAAAGCGTGGATGCAGTGTTTCTAGAAGAACATGGGAGTGATGAATGGAAAGAGTGGATGCAGTGTTTCTAGTAGAACATGGGAGTTCTGAATGGAAAGAGTGGATGCAGTGTTTCTAGTAGAGCATGGGAGTTCTGAATGGAAAGCGTGGATGCATGCAGTGTTTCTAGTAGAACATGGGAGTTTTGAATAGAAAGAGTGGATACAGTGTTTCTAGTAGAGCATGGGAGTTCTGAATGGAAAGCGTGGATGCGTGCAGTGTTTCTAGTAGAACATGGGAGTTCTGAATGGAAAGAGTGGATGCAGTGTTTCTAGTAGAACATGGGAGTTCTGAATGGATAGAGTGGATGCAGTGTTTGTAGTAGAACATGGGAGTTTTGAATAGAAAGCGTGGATGCAGTGTTTCTAGTAGAGCATGGGAGTGATGAACGGAAAGAGTGGATGCAGTGTTTCTAGTAGAACATGGGAGTTCTGAATGGAAAGAGTGGATGCAGTGTTTCTAGTAGAGCATGGGAGTTCTGAATGGAAAGCGTGGATGCATGCAGTGTTTCTAGTAGAACATGGGAGTTTTGAATAGAAAGAGTGGATACAGTGTTTCTAGTAGAGCATGGGAGTTTTGAATAGAAAGCGTGGATGCAGTGTTTGTAGTAGAACATGGGAGTTTTGAATAGAAAGCGTGGATGCAGTGTTTCTAGTAGAACATGGAAGGGTGTCGTAAGTGTTGGTAGATCCGTTTCACAACCATGTCTCTCAGTGTGATGGAGTTTGTTCAAATGCTTTTAGAATCGCATTAGATACAGTGCAATGGAATGCACTCGTAATGTAATACTGTAATGAAGGTCACGTTTTACATCACAAACATGTGCGCTCCTCGTGAGGCACTATCTGAAGCCTTGTCGCTTTTATTCGTATCTCAAGTTGTAGAAATGACTTTATTTCGTAAGAAGTGTAGTTGAGTTGATGAAAAGATATGACAAATATGGTGTTTTTATGAGGATCTTGAATGTTCTGGTTAGATGATTTAACTTTTGTTTTGCTTTTACAAGACCTAAATCTAAGCTCTTGTTGCCTTGAATTTTTTGCCAGGATCACGCCGAATCTTCCAGATCCACAGTTTCTTCTGCTTCTTGTCTGTGGGGAATTTGAAAAAGGACAGTCTGGAGTTCTCGTCATATCGATCATCGTTCTCGCAATAAGGAACACAGCAGTGTCCATGTGATGATGAAGCCTTCGGTTTCGCCATAGACGCTGGACGCCATTAAATTTGCGGACTTAGTCTCGTTTTCGATTTCAAAATGGCCGCTGCGTGAATAACGTCCATAGAGAGTGAATTATTCATCAGTTTTGTTTTCGTAAGCTCGAGCTCTTCCTGTTACTCTCGAATTTGCGTCTCATCAACACTGAGACTGATGTCTCATGAAGTGTCAGCAGGTTACTGGGTACATGCACACTGAACTTCGCACCCGGATCTCAGTTCTGGTCGTGCTTGTTGTTGTCATCGCTTTCAAACCCCTTACTTACCAATGTGCACACCCCATTACACACAAACACACACACACACACACACACGTACGCACGCGCACGCACGCACACATTCACATAACCGCACGCACGCACACGCACACACGCACACACACGCACACACACACTCGCACACACACACACGCACACATGTATGCAAAAACACGCACACACACGCACACACACGCACGCACAGACTTTCTATTCTCCCTTTCCTCCTTCTGTCATCCGTGTCCTGTCCTGGTTTGTCCCCTACGCACGCGCACGCACGCACACATTCACATAACCGCACGCACGCACACGCACACACGCACACACACGCACACACACACTCGCACACACACACACGCACACATGTATGCAAAAACACGCACACACACGCACACACACGCACGCACAGACTTTCTATTCTCCCTTTCCTCCTTCTGTCATCCGTGTCCTGTCCTGGTTTGTCCCCCCCCCCCCCCCCACCCGCCCCCCCCTCCCTTACCCCAACCCCCCCCCCCCCTCCCAACCCTCCTTAACTCTCTTCCCCTCTAGTCCTGCACTGGCTTTCCAGTGCGTGTTACCGTTCTTTATCCATCGTTTTTGTCCTTCCATCTGTCTGCCGGCCAGCATGTGAGTTAGTCTGGCGAACCCTCTGACGGTGAGCGGGTGTTTCACAATTTCGCTGTGTGCATGTGCGTTTACCTGACAGTGGGTTAGATGCTTTGATCGAAGTAGCGAACGGTTCACTATGACATTGCTTCATGGAAAGAATTTTATTTTAGTCAACCCTATAACATAGGACTCGTATTGTCTTGTTCACAAATTTGAATACTGGATTGTGTGCTAAGCGTTATGTACGTGTGTGTGTGCGTGTGCATGCGTGAGTGTGCGCGCATATGTATGTGCGTGTGTGTGCGTGCTTGCATACATATTTGCATGCATTCATATGTGCGTGCATATGGGTGTTTGTGGGTGTGCGCGCGCGCGTAGGTGTGTGTGTGTGTGTGTGTGTGTGTGCGTGTGTGCATGTGTGTGTGCGTTTGTGTGCGTGAGTATGTGTGTGCGTTTATACTTGCTTGTTTACCTGTCAAGAACAGAACATAGACAACGTTGTGCAATAAGCAAAACAGGCGATGATGTACATAGGTCAAGGATTTTGCAAGATCCTGTTCGGGTGTGTAATGAATGCCATCGTAACTCCGTCTCTTCAGCTTCTTTCCACCAATGCGCGTTGGACTCCGCCCACAGAGTGTCGCAAGCTATCTCTACAGACCAGCAGTCCTTCGCATCTTTGCAATAAACTGACCGCACGAGTTAGCCGCAACCTACACAAGACAAGGGGAATGGTGAAACTGGTGTTCTGGGTTGAAGAATCAACTAAACATCACGATCAAAGAATTAAAACAACAAGAGTGCATTGCGGGTTTCATATTTTTGCCGAAGGTCTAGTGATGCAGAAGGCACGCCTTGCTGCAAGAACTTGCGACTACGAGGAACATCATTTAGAGAGGGTGAGATGTGAAGAGGGTAGGGAAATGAGGCATCGTTGGGGAATATGCTTCCATCCTGATTCCTGTCGTGACTGGATCCATGCGCGTAAAGGTCTCGAAGGTAGTAAACACCTGCACATTCATTAGCATGCACGAGTAACTGGATGCTACAGAGAAAAGCAATAGGGATTTCGCAATGATGACTCACATTCGTGCGAAGGAAGGCGTGGCGAAATCTGCGTCTCTCTGGTTAAGACAGAACCCGTTTTTATTCCCTCTCCCTGACGCGATGAGAGGAGCTGAGCAACAGTTCAAGTAATGACACCTAGCGACGACAGCTGTAATTCAACGATGGTTATAAACTACATGCGATTTACAGCAGAAAAGCATGCGGTTTTTTTAGCCTTTACAATCATGACGGCAGTAATTTTGCAGGCCAACAGAACATGGAATCACATCGGCCAATGATGTTACGTCTAGACGGGGAATAGCTACACCAGAATTTTATTGATAATGTTTCAAGAGGAGTATACATTAAATTGAACAAACGAACGAACCAATCAACCGACCAATCAATCAGCCAACCAACCAACATTTCCACACACACACACACACACACACACACACACACACACACACACACACACACACACACACACACACACACACACACATTCACCCTCCCACCCACCGACCCAAACTAACCAACCAAACCAATCAACCAACCAAATCAACCAACCAACAAATCAATTAAACAGCCAGTCAGCCACCTATATTATTCCAAACCACCCCACCCCACCCCACCCCACCCCACCCCAACCCAACCCAACCCCAGCCAAGCCAGCCAGCCAGCCAAATAAACAGACAAACAAGCAAACAATCAATCAATCAAACAAACAACCAAACAACCAGACAACCAGACAACAGCAACCTACCGAAGAATCAAAGTCTTTGGGGGGAAAAATCATCCAGTCTGACTCGGAATCGTTATATCTGAGAAGGATACCTGGTGTTCAGCTTGCATTGATTCCCTCCGAAGCTGATTAGATCGACATGCTGGTGACAAGATATACGTACAGTATACCTCACCTGCAATTGTTCAGGGAAAGCTATCTTGGTCAGTAAAGGTACACGACTTTCAGCGCCCACGTGGGACGTGGCCCATCCATCAATTTTCCTGATAGATGCGTGGGTGTCTTGACTTTACCGTCTGTATGGACCAGATGTCGTGTAGCTCGCTTGCACTTCCCATGATGCAGGTAGAACGAAGTGGTCGTTCCATCCACAACCAACCCTCGTGTAGGTCTCCCACAGGGGAAGAACAAACGTGTAGTTCCGACCACTTTGCAAACACTTATTACATCCCATTAGTCGAGAAAGCTTCAACTTTCGACATGTTTGATATTGATTTTGCCACGCTAGCAGAGTAACAAGTTTACGTCATTAGATAGAATCCTTTTGTGCTCACATTAATCTCATTATACAGTTGGAAAGTGGACGTCGCTGATCATTATTTTGTTCGCGCGAATGGCGTCCAACTTTGTACATGAATTGATAATGCTTGTAGTAACAAAAGGACAGGCACGATAACATGGTTAAATTCCAGCCACACATCCCAACACCCCATTTACACACACACACACAAACAAACACACACACACACACACACACACACACACACACATGCACGCGTGCGACACGCACGCACTCACACATCTCGATCATTTTGTCTATTATTACAATATGCATTATGAAAATTATCTCCGTTTTTTTTTTACCGATTTTGATTTGAATGTAAAAGTGGTGTCAAGAAAAACTCCAATTTGTGCAAGCAATCGAAAGGTAACTTCATATTTCCATTCCCAACAAGACCAGGGTTGAATGGTGAAACACCATGTAAACCCTTTGTTGTGCTGTCTCGCTGATAACTTTATCCATAGGTGCTGTGAAAAGGCTATATGTTAAGTGAAGTTTAGGTAGCTATGCTCATCTTGAACCACCATGCGATGAGTTGTATCTCCCGAATTTTTCTTAGTTTAGTTTCTTAATATTAAAATCACTTCTGTGTGCATTTCACCGCCAACATCGACACAATGACGCCGATTAAAGTTTTCACAAGACATGCGCTTCGTGTGTATGTTTGCTTGAAAAATGCTGTAATAAGTTTCAATTTGTGATGGCGTACGTGTTGGTCTTTTCTTCTTCGAATCAGAAAATGGTTGCTTTGAGTTATAGAAGTATAAAAACCTTTCCGGAGATTGGAGAGCATTGGCCTGGACGACTGGAACTTTGCTATTTGCCATCATTAATCACCCGATAACTGTTTGTTTCTGCCTGTCTGACAACCTGCTGGGAGTACAGTTTGCTTCGCCACCGAAGTGCCTTCAATGCCAGGCCGGTCTCTCCCAGCCTCTATAATTGGAAACTACTTCAGGCCCATGTGACGGCGCTATAAATTCTTCGGGTGACGCACAACAAGCATGCATAGACCGCCAACGTGGTGGCCCAGATGACTTGCTCAACATTTCTGTCACGATCTCAGAGCTGGCTGCAAAATCGATAAGACGCGACTATTGCACTCTATCGTGTGTTCTTGCAGTGTTGCCACCAGTGATACCCAGGTAGTTGCCCATAATCTCGACACCTGTCATTACAGGTGATAATGGGGAAACATTGCCAAATCTGGTCGTGCAGGCGTGGGAATAGTGCCTGTATTACTGTAAGAAGGGGGGGGGGGGGGGGGGGGATGTTGATATAAGCATAGGGAACAGGAGTCGAGTATGAGTTGCGTCCCCTTGGAATGAGGGCTCGTGTACTCAAGTGATCTACTTTCAGAGCGTAAAGGCAAATTTGCTTCCTTTTCTACGATCACAACTTTTCATCCAATGAGAGGGAGATAAAACCACACGCCTTTACCCCCTGGAGATTTGGGCCACTAGAATTTTCCTTTTATCAGCTCCACAGGGATTGTGCAATAAGATTGAAAAAGACAAAGGTGCTGGCTTTTATCTGGGAACTTTTGCACCTAAGTGTGATGCAGTGCTCAACCGCATAATCGAGTCACCTCCAAGTCATCGGGGCCATTTCAACATCTACATCATCTCAAGCTCCTATAAGAGCACACACGCGCTGCCTTACGAAGAAATCGACTGTCTGCGTGATAGTTAACTCATTTTTTAAATGCAAATTTCCACGTCAGTCCTCTCAGCTACCCGGTTTTACTCCTGGGTGAAGACTCAAGGAAATGCATGTGTCGCTGCCTTTCACACAAAGTTTTTATATGTGTGTGAGCGTGATGAGACTACATGGAGCATAGGAAGATGACTTGAATATATCTCCATCCGGGCTTGCAGATCGTTTTTTATGTGCTCGGTGTATCGATGTATGTGTGTTCTACTTATGTAGGGGGGTTGTGTGTGGTCTGTGTGTGTCGTGTTGTGTGGTGTGTGTGTGTGTGTGCACGTGCGTGCGCTCTCCTTGCTTCTACGTCTCTATGCCTCGTGATGTCTCCGTCTACTCCTCTTCATTCTCAGCCCAGACGCCAAGAACTCTCTCTCCCTCACGGTCATATTGTCTCCTTGTTTAAGGAATTTCTTACTCGCAATAAAACTGAGTCGTTGACGACGGAAATCGATGCTGTCAGTCTCGACAGCAATGTGTATTCTGACGATCGATAAAACTTTCTTCGTATGGGGATCGCGCGCAGGTCTCTCTCTTCTCATGTCTTATCTCTCTCGTATTCTATCGGGCATCTGCTAGACCGAATTGCAGGGATGCGTTCATTTATGGTTATCATATGCGGGTAGTGTGGTGGACGTCCGGATCCCCTGTTTAATCTTTTGGTTGATCCAGTGGCTTTGGATTTGTTGGAAATTCTGTTTTTTTCTTAATCATTCATAAGGTCAATAGTGACTGTGTAACTATTTATTTTTACATATGTTTTCCTTCTTGGTTTTACTTAAATAATTTACCCGTGTGTTTCACGTGCTTCAGAAAAAAAGTGTCAAGGCAAGATGATAGTGCTCACAAGCGTCTACGCTGTACAATGTATAATGTCCAAAGATCTGTGGAGGAGGTGACCAACAACGTGCTATTGTCTGTTGTGTTATACAGAGCTGTTGGTTGTAAACGTCCTTTTCGAGCAAGCGCGCTCGTGAGTACATAGGAGGTTCTGCTCCTCTACCTAAGCTCGCGGTGTGCCCCTTCCATTGGTCCGTGAGGCTGATCTACTTCGCGCGCGTATCACTCTGCCACATCGCTGCTATAGGGAGTGTGGAGTGTTGTGATCAGATGCATGGTTCTCACACCGAGTGGTGGGCACCGTGACTTGCCTCGTACTAGTGTAGGCACGAGGGGGTAAACCAGATTGTGGGAGCGATGTTAGGTATCGGCGTCTGGCTTGGCGAAAAGTATCTTTGTGTCAGTGGTAACGCTGCGCCCCTGTGGGTTGGTGTTGTGTGCGCGATGTTAGATTGGAAATGTCTTATGTCCAGCGCCACCGGAGAGGTTTATTTATTATTATGAAGGTCTGCGTAACATGTTGGACTAGCCATTCGCTTTGTCCGCACCCCCCACCCGCCTGGTGCCTGTCTTTTTAATAGCCATATGCTAGTTTATTGTTCTTATGGAAATGTCTAATAACTAGGGAAATCGATTATTGATCCCGTAGGGTTATCTACGGGGGGGCTAGGGGTTTGTGGCGTCTGGTGGATTACATACGCTCTCGCTGATTTTTGTTTGAATCCAGCATCCTTACATAGCCCACCAAGGCTGATCAGTTCCATAAGAAACTCCTCATTTATCATGTTTTACTAATAACGTTCTTTGCTATTCGCACCCCGAACGTGGGGCGTCAATGGTTTGCTAAAAATTATATGCCTCTGGTAAGGAATCTATTATGACAACTCACACCATTGTTTCTCTCGTATTCTGGCTTTTTGAGCATCTTATTGAGAATGCAAAGCGCATGACCTAAGTGGGTGTCCTTTTATAATCTTAGGAAGACATGTTACTCCAGAGCCTAGTCCTCCTTTCAAACAACAACTAACCACGCTGCTGGACGGATAGGAGGAGGGAGGAGGAAAATCCAGGACGATAGATGTCCGAGTAACATATCTTTCCATAACTTATATCGTTTATAAGCACTCTTGGGTTTTGCGTCGTCGATGTCTATTTAAGAGTGTACAACTGTACCATATTCCATATATTGTATAATACGGAGTATCAGATACATAGCAGATGTTTGTGTTAGGCTTCCATATCCAAGTTAACTTCACCTTCGCCCCCTTATATCATCCCAGATGGCTTTCCATTATTTCTGTATTTGCAACCTATCATACAATTTAGAGTTCTCTCGGGGCTCTGTTATTTGAACACGTGTACGGGCGGGGTGGGGAATTAGCAACAACAGTTTGTAAACTGATAAATGGAGTTTCTATGAACTGTCAGCCTTGGTGGGCTATGTAAGGATGCTGATTACAAAATCACGAGAGCTTGTTAAGAGCACGAGAACGGTCAAATATCGATTTCCCTAGTTATTTGACTTTCAGAATCGCATATGGGGACGCGGGGTGGGGGGTGGGGGTGGGGGGTGTCTATTCTTACCCCCAACCCACAGGGGGCACGTACACTGAACAAAAGATACTTTTCCCAGCAGACGCCGATCCTAACTGCTCCCACAATCTGGTTTACCCGTGCATACACTCACGAGGCAGTCGGCCTGTTCGACCTGCTCTGCACACTCCACTCACCAGCTGTGGCGAGTACGGGGTATAGCAGGCCTCGGACAGGAAGGGGTCCAGCTTGGTGGACAGACCCCCTATGTCCTCACACGGCTCTCGAAGGACGTCAACCATAGCTGTAACAACAGACAAAGCGTTGTGGTCACTCCTCCAGTTGGACATATATGTACAGTAGCTTCATTTGTAGTCACTATCATCTGCTGACCTTTTTTTTACGTGACCGGTACATTTTAAGTAAAACAAAAAGGAAACAAGCATAATAGTACACAGTCAATTTGACATTATTGAATGATTAAGAAACACAGATTTCCAATAAATCCAAAGCTTGACAACAAAAGATTAAATGGTCACACCACACGCTCATGTACCAATGTACGCATCCATGCATGTTCCAGTGCATGAATACGAGAGAGATAGAGAGAGAGAGAGAGAGAGAGAGAGAGAGAGAGAGAGAGAGAGAGAGAGAGAGAGAGAGAGAGAGAGAGAGCGCACGCACGTGCACACACACACACACACACACAAGGCGCATGTAATACTTATAACTTGCTTCTTTGAATAAAGGAGAACACCGACATTTTACATAACACACCTCGCCTTCCTGAATAGAGTGGAATTTGTATTGAAGTAAAACATTGGGAATGAATTTGTAATATCAATGACGTATTATTGTATACAACTGTTATGACAACCCTGCTGGCGGCCAGGGTTTTCTTAGTGCTTATGTTGAAAAAACGCATTGCAATACTATATACTAATATCGGCTTGACTTGGGGATAAGTAAATTTGAAAACGCCAGCAATACACCATAAAAGTGGCATACATTCAAGTCCGACCATCGTCGCAAAACCACACACACACAACAACAACAAAGACACACACCAAACGCACGTGCACATAGTAAAGAATCTGAAGTCCGCGTTGAGTATATAAGTCATCTCGTGTACCTAATCTTCATACTTCATTGTAAGGTAAAACACTTTGTGTGAAGCGGCAGGGGGGGGGG
>JAWQFJ010023576.1:7500-10000 GCA_034096865.1 Theodoxus fluviatilis | reverse complement strand
CACCTCCATCCTCTTCGTACAGCGTGGCAGCGCTGCGGTAGCACAACAACCGTTGACGCCACTTCGGTCATTCAAGGGCTTTATAAAGGACGAACGATTCAGGGGGGCTAATTAAACATAGGCATCTTGGCTCACTCGTGGTAAGGCGGATCCTACTCACGAGGTATCGGGTTTCAAGTAGCATCAAAACATACCGTCCGGAGGGGTAAACCAGGTTTCGGACGTTGTCTTAACGACGGTTACACTCGTGGGCCGCTTATGATAGCTGTGTTTAAGAAGTGGGAGTTACCTCCCTTCACAGCTTGTCGTTGCCGTTGTGTAGATATGGGGCGTGTTCAAGAGGCCTACCGGTACGTACCGGTACGTACCGGTAGCATCTTGAACGACTTGGTACGGCTACCGGTACGTACCGGTACGTACCGCGCCGGAGAGCCGCTGCGCCCGCTGCGCCGTGCATAGCCAAAATGGCTGCCTTCGGGGAAAGGAAGAAAGTCATCATCACAAATATGCGCTGTGGCACGCATTTCGACCTGTGATTATTACCCAGCCTATGCGAGACGTTACAAGAAGGTAGGCTGATATTGTACTTTTCTTTTTTAAAAGAATAACTGCTCTGAAATAATTACCGGGCAAGATGTGAGCAAACATTTCAACGACAGAGCAAAACAATTTCAAGGGAAGCAACTCTTATTTTTTACATTTAGCCCTTGGTTTGTGGTGTTACCTCCCTTGAAGAGTGCATCGAACTATTCTTGCTTACACCAAGTCAGCACTGTCGTTTTGACATAAATTTCTATTCGAGCGATGACGAGCATTCATGCACAGCTACAGCTTAACGTATTTCATCAGCTTCCACAAGGAACAAGCAGTCTGCAGCTGTTGGTTTACTTATTTGGTTGAGAAGCGCAATCCGCGGCGATGAGAAGGCATCTTGGAAGCCATCTTGGCTACCGTTGGGTCATAACGAGTCGTTCAAGAAGGCACACCGGTAGGTAGGCTACCGGTAGGCTACCGGTAGGTCGTCTTGAACACACGGATGATTTCCCCTATCCGTCGTTTTCACGTGTCGTCAGCGAAACGTGTGCTCCGCATCGTCCGCCATGTTTCTACCCTAGCCGGTTGTTGTCAAGCAGCGACGAGCGTAGTCAGAGAGAGAAAAAGACCATGGTGATCTGTGCCATCAGTGGGTGTAGTAACCGGCCTGGGGGTGAAAAAAATGTGCCTATCGATCAGAAGATTACTTTTCACAAGACCCCAACCATTATAAAACACCTGGATGAGGAAACGAGACAGCTGAGTGCCGAAAGGAGACTGTCACTGTGGAAAGCTGCCATGTGCAGAGCAATGGGATAAGGCTATCGTTTGTTCGAGGCACTTTGTGGATGGTAAGTGCTTTTTTCAGTTTTAAATGCCACTGGCTAAATTATGTTAAGTTTATGTTTGATTTGTATGTATGATTCAGAAGCTAACCGAAGCAAGCAGTGCAAATTGTAGACAGTGCGAGTCAGAGTTGGGTTAAAATTCCATCAGTTCAGTATGACTGTGACACAAGTCGTCCAAACGTACTAAATGCAGTTAGGCCTTAAAGTATGTAGTCTTAATTGTGTGCAATGGGACAAGGCTATCGTTTGTTCGAGGCACTTTGTGGATGGTAAGTGCTTTTTTCAGTTTTAAATGCCACTGGCTAAATTATGTTAAGTTTATGTTTGATTTGTATGATTCAGAAGCTAACCGAAGCAAGCAGTGCAAATTGTAGACAGTGCGAGTTAGAGTTGGGTTAAATTTCCATCAGTTCAGTATGACTGTGACACAAGTCGTCCAAACATAATAATTGCAGTTATTATTTAAAGTATGTGTGCATACATGTCTTAAAGGTCACTAACTTTGTGAATGAATCTTAATCGATACATGTATTGTGTGTTCAACAGGCACAAAGGCCTACCTCCACATGCGGAACAATCCTTCATGGCTGCCTACCCTTCATTTGGGACACAAGATATCAAACCACACTCCGGACAAGGCCAAAGATAGGTAAGTGATCATGTTTTGGATCACATAAATTTATCCCTCCAGGTTTACTGGAGGTCCTACAGACTTTATCCCTCCAGGTTTACTGGAGGTCCTACAGACTTTATTAGTCTGTCTGTGTGTCTGTCTGTCCCGTCTCCACGGCTTATATCTCAAAAACTACTGGACGGATTTCCTTGAGATTTTGCACACTGACTGGAAGTTAGGTCCGATTCAATATTATCAAATTTTCAGAATTGAGGTTTGAAAAGAAAGTGAATTTTTTTACATTTTGGTGTTTCAATGAAAACGATTCAACAGACTCCATTTTGCAAAATCTGTGACGTCATCATTTGACGTCGAATAACGTGACGTCATTTGCGAGGAGATTTTTGAAGGAGGGTGAATAGAATAGAATAGAATAGAATTCTTCGGCTTGCTTAGGCGTCCAGGGCCTATCGCCGATTCTGGTAGTTCTCTGGCTGTATTTTTA
>JAWQFJ010023576.1:0-2500 GCA_034096865.1 Theodoxus fluviatilis | reverse complement strand
CCTCCCCTCTTCCTCCCTCCTCCCCCCCCTCCCTCCACCTACTCCCTCCTCCCTCCCCACCCTCCCCCACCTCCCCCTCCCTCCCCCTCTCCCCTCCCCTCCCCCCCCCCTCTCTCCCCCTCCCCCCCCCCTCCCCTCCCCCCCCCCCCCCTCCCCTCCCCCCCTCCGCCTCCCCCTCCCGCCGCCCTCCCCTCCCCCCTCCTCATTCCACTCCCCGCCCTCCGTCCTCCTCCCCCCTCCCCGCCTCCCCTCCTCCTCCCCTCCCCTCTCCCTCCCTCTCCCCCCCTCCGCCCCCTCCTCCTCCCCCTCCCTCCTCCTCCTCCCCTCCCCCCTCTTCCCCCACTCCCTTCCTCCCCCTCCTCCCCGCCCTCCTCCCTCCCTCCTCCCCTCCTCCTCCCCTCCTCCCCTCTCCCCCTCCCTCCTCCTCCCCGCCTCTCCCCCCCTCCTCCCTCCCTCCTCCACTCCCCTCCCCCCCCCCCCTCTCCTCTTCCCCCTCCGTCCTCCCCTCCTCCCCCTTCCCCCTCCTCCCTCTCCTCCCTCCTCCCCTCCTCCCTCCCTCCTCCTCTCTCCCCCCCCCCCCCCCTCTCCTCTCCCCTCCCTCCTCCTCCCTCTTCTTCCTCCCCCTCACCTTCCTTCTCCTTCCCCATCTCCTCCTACTCCCCCTCGTCTCCACCCTCCCCTCCCTCCTCCTCCCTTCTCCTCCCCCTCCTCCTCCCCCCCTCCCCTCCTCCCCCCCCTCCTTCTCCTCCACCCCTCCCTCCCTCCCTCTTTCCCCCTCCCCCCTCCTCAAATTTCCCTCTCCTCTCCCCCCGCTTCCCGCCTCCCCCCCCAGCCACCCCCCTCTTTTTCCGCCTCTTGGGCTTTCTTCCTTTTCTTCCCCTTCCCTTTCCGTGCCCGCAAGGTCCTCCCGCAGCGACTCGTCTCCCCTCTCCACCACGCCGGCCGTTCATGCGCGCTGCCTCTCCAATCATCAGTCCGGGTTCCACAGGACCCCTCCACCGCCTCCACCCTCCCGCCCAATAGCTGCCTCGCCGGTCACAACCCCTCCCCCTCTCGTCACCACATCCTCCTATCTCTTCCGCCACGGACGCGCAGCTCCCACAATCTATTCCCCCCACGCCCCTTCCCCCCTCGTACCCCCTACACCCATCGGCTGGCGGAGTTCCCCCCCCCCCCTACCTCGAAACCAGCTCTCGCTCTCTCATCACACCAGCCTCAAATCCGCGCCCACCCAATGGCCCCTCTCCACCCCCCGAGACTCCCCTGACTCACTGCGCTCCACAACCGAAGACCGGTCTCCGCTCCCGCGAACTCCCTCCTCCTCAAACCTCTCCCGCCCCTCGCCCCCTCGTGGGGCCCCACTGCGCTCCCAGTCTCCCCCACCCCCGATCCTTACGACCTCTGCACTTCAACGCTCCCTTCCTCCCCACGATACACGCCCACCGGCTCGTCCCACCCGCCCTGCCTTCCGTTCCTTCCGCTCAGAGCCAGCAGGGGGTGCCGGCCTCTCGACACGTATCTACCTCAAGCCCCTCCAACAGCTCATCTCAACCGGAATCCCTTCTACCTCGGGCGCGCACTCCCGCCAACACCAGCTCTCCTCCCACTCCTCACCAGCCGTCCCCCCATCCCCCCGGTCCTAGCCCGAGAAGTCACTCCCCGCCCCATACCACTGCGGGGCCCCACCTCCGTCCCTCGACCATCTCCACTAACTTACCTCCCCCTACGGGCTCTGCCCCCCTTAACCCCTACTCGCTAGCTACGGCAGCCGACCCCACCCCTCCCCACCGCCCCTCTTACCTCCCCCGCCCCCCCGCGGGTCTCCCACCGCCGCTCCTCCACCTCTTTTCGCCCCACTGGTCCTCCCCACCTTCTCCCCTTACAGATCGCCCCCCCTTCCACTCTCTCGCCCCTCCTCCCCCCCATTCTACATAACACGCACGATTCCTCCTCCCCAGGTCAAGCCCCCCCCCCCCCCCCTCTACTCTCCTTCTCTCGCTCCTGCCCCATGTTCTGTTCCCTTCCCTCCCTTTGGTTTCCACTCTCCTCTGCCTCCTCTCTCTGTCTCTCGGTCTCTCTCTTCTCTCTCTCTCTCTCTTCTCTCTCTCTGTCTATCCTTCTCTCTCTCCTCTCTGTCTCTCCTCTCTGTCTCTGTCTCTCGTCTCTCTCTCGTTCTCTCTGTCTCTTCAGTCTGTCTCTGTCTCTCTCTCTCGTCTCTCTCTCTCTGTCCTCTGTCCCTCTCTCTCCGTCTCTTCCTCGTCTCTCTCTCTCTGTCTCTGTCTCTCTCTCATCTCTGTCCTCTCCTCATCTCTCTCTTACTCTCTCCCCACTCTTTACCACATTTGAATATTTTGCCTCAATGGCTGAATGTAAGTAAGAAAGGCAATACAGTAGTCGCCGCTTATAAAACACGCGGTTAATAAAAACAGCCGTTTTTTAAATACAGTTGGTAAGGTCCGGATTTACTTCGTTACTGATGGACATGTTCAACAAGCAAACG
>JAWQFJ010023575.1:42500-53227 GCA_034096865.1 Theodoxus fluviatilis | reverse complement strand
TTCTGTTCATACTCCTCCTTTTGCCGTGCTCCTTGTACCTCGTTGCTGCTCCCTGCGTTCTGTCGCCTAGTCCGTCTTCCCTTCTCCTGCCTTGTCCTCCTCCGCTTCCTCTCTCCTTGCTCCTTTTCCTCCTCTCGTGGAGCGTTCATCGCTCTCGGCTGGCTCTCCCTCCTCGTTACTTGAGTAGTCCTCACCTGCTTATTCGCCTGTACTGTGTGTTACCGCTCCCTCGTTGTGTGGTGTGTGGATGGAGTACGTCACGAGAGACTTCGTGACTGACATCTGCTGAGACGACGAGATGTTTACTCCTTCCCACTGCTGTCTCGCCTGCTCTCTTCCTCACTTGCTCCTCCCTTCTGCTACTCCTGCTTCCTTCTTTCTGCTCCTCTTTGCTCCTCCTCCTCCTGCTTCTTTTCTCCTCCTAGAGACCTGACGCAGAGACATAATGCACACCTGCCACACAGACAGACAGACAGACAGACAGACAGACAAACAAACAGGCAGACAGACAGACAGACAGACACAAAGACAGACAGACAGACACACACACAGACACAGAGACAGACACACACACAGACTACGAAACAGACAGTCAGACAAACACACAAACAGACACACAAGCAGACACACAGACAGACAGACAGACAGGCACACAGACAGACAGACAGACAGACACACAGACAGACAGACAGACAGACAGACAGACAGACAGACAGACAGACAGACAGACAGACAGACAGACAGACACACAGACAAAGAGACAGACAGACACACAGACAGACAGACACACAGACAGACAGACAGACAGACGCACAGACAGACAGACAGACAGACACACAGACAGACAGACACACAGACAGACAGACAGACAGACAGACAGACACATGGACAGACACACAGACAGACAGACAGACACACACACACACACACACACACACACACACACAGACAGACAGTCAGACAGACAGCCAGACACGCAGACACACAGACAGACAGACACACACACAGACACACAAACACACGCATACGCACACACACACACACACACACACACAGACAGATAGACAGACAGACAGACAAACAGACAGACATGCAGACAGACAGACACTCATACAGAGACTCGGGGAAAGAGAGAGAGAGAGAGAGAGAGAGAGAGAGAGAGAGAGAGAGAGAAAGAGAAAGAGATAAAGACAGAGAGAGAAAGAGAGAGAAAGAGAGAGTAAGAGAGAGATAGAGAAAAAGAGATAGAGAGAAAGATATAGAGAGAGAGTGAGAGTGAGAGAGAAAGAGAGAGAGAGAGAGAGAGAGAGAGAGAGAGAGAGAGAGAGAGAGAGAGAGAGAGGGGGGGGGTATTTCATATTTGCGTATTCGGTTCATGCATGTATATTTGTGTTTGACAGTATAAGACAAAGGTTTTTCTCGTGCGAGCAAGCCTTTCTTTCTGCTTTCAGCTTCATGTAAAAAGGAAACTACCTCCATTTCCTTCCGTTTTATTTTCAGTACCTATTTATTCACAACTGCATCCCATGTTCTTGGAAAACGCACACTGAATGAATGAAGGAATACACAGTGTCATCATAGCGGGTACTTTAGTTTTCTCCAAGTCTGTCATGACGTCTTTATCCTGGTCTTCTGCAACCGGTCCAAGAGTGTCAATGAGTTGCCCCACTGCGCGTGTGACCCTTTATCGGCACCTTCGCTTCACCCACGACAGGAAGCATGTCCAATTCTCGAATAAAAGCCCTAATCCCATGTTTCCTGCCAATGTTGCCAAGGCCTAGTGATTAACTTTTTCGGAATGTCGTAATTTGCGTGGATTTGCAGTGATGTTTTTTTCCCGAAGTGGGATGTTCCTTCACTTCCACTCATGACGCCTGTTCCTTCAGAGGCAGCCATGTGGAGGTATAAAAGGTTTAAAGTTTGAAAGTTTTGCATGACGTAACAACTAACGTGCTGCTCCTGTTCAAAAGCTGGCATGAAGATGGGAATCGGGTCACATTAATTTATACTCTCCCATCTAAAGATTTGTCAAAACGATCATGTCAGATCCCATTTATGTTCATCATTATCTGCAGGAAAGTGGGAAAATCACATGGCTTAGCCCTAGTGTGCCGATCATCGTTCCGAGGCGGTGTAATTTGCACAGTTGAGTATTGACTAATATCAGATTCGCATTTTGAGGAGTGAATACGATTGCTTTGCATGTAGACGAAGAAAACTGTGCACCTAATGATGGGGATTACAACGTAAGCCCTTGCTCATCAGGCACAATAATACTTCGCTGCACACAAACGAAAGAGCTCGATTTAAAACTCGTTATTCCAGTTGGTGGAGGGGGTACTGGGGGGGGGGGGGGGGGCGAAGGGTGAAAAAAAGTTACAAAAATAGTGGGAAATTGCAAGGTTTCTAGGTTGTTCGAGTACGAAGGGCGAGGATTTGCAAACTAGCTCAGATTTTCCGTTTCGTATTGAGGATATTGAGGGTTTGGCTGATTTCTGCGCATTTCTGAGTGTGCATGGAACCCCGCAAATATCGCCAAAGATCTTGTATATTGAATTCATCTTGTTTATGCTTGCAGAAGCAAGAGTGTGTTGATGATGAGTTTACACTTCATCGCCTGCGGGAGGTGGCGAGATGGACACCTTGCTGCCACCACGTCGAAAGATATCCAATTTCCTTCCCTCCTGCCCCCTCCACCACTCCTCCCCCTCCCCCCCCCCCCCCCCCCCCCCCCCCCTCCCCACCCTCCCCCCCTCCCCCACTCCCCCCCCTCCCCCACTCCCCCCCCCCCCTCCCCCCTCCCCCCCCCCCCCTCCCCCCCCCCCCCCCCCTCCACCCCCCCCCTCCCCCCTATGCCTGTTGACCTCACAACAGTCTGAAATTTTCAGCCGCTTTCTTAACGATATTATTAACAGGTTTGTCCTTGTGGTGAGCTCCGAATAGCCTATCAAGATTGGTGAGTATTATAGTCCGTAGACGTCCTTGAAGTACAAAGGACTCTATTTGCTCCCAGATACTTTTTGTGAAGATGCGGTGCAGCAAGACATGCTAAGAGCTGAATTGTCGTGTCTGTCAAGATAAAGTGTGCTCTGTAGGGAACGACTGCGCCCGTTCATGTCCTCATGAAGTCAAAGACTGATTTGATAAGCCTCAGTCCGACTGGGCGGTAAATACAGAAATCCCAATGGCGTTCTGAATGTACTGAGAGGAGCTTTTGTGCAGTCCCGTCATATTCATCTTATTGCTCTATGCTGTCTGCCTGCCTCTGTGTTTGTGTATTTGTTTGCGTGTATGTGTATGTGTATGTGTGTGTACGTGTGTGTATGTGTGTATGTGAATGTGTGTGCGTGTGCGTGTGTATGTATGTTTGTGTGTGTGTATGTGTGTGTATATGTATGTGTATGTTTGTGTGTATGTGTGTGTATGTGTGTATATGTGTGTATATGTATGTGTGCGTGTGTATGTGTGTGTATGTGTGTGTGTGCATGTGTGTGTATGTACAAGACAAAAACGTCAACGATAACCCTTAACCATCAACCTTATGCTAGAAAATGAAATCATTGAGCAAGTCTCAGAACACAGAGTGCTAGGTATAATTGTTGATGAACAACTAACTTGGGAACAACATGTCAATTCCTTATGCAAAACTATTGCTAAGAACATTTTCTTGCTCTCTAAACTGAGGCATTTTGTCAACACCGATGCATGCGGAATGGTTTTTCACGCACACACAAATTCCCATATTAATTTTGCATCTGTTGTATGGGATGGCTCCATGGCAGTGCACTTGAAGAAGATTAAATCACTGTACAGACGAGCTGCCAAGCTTATTATTTCCGACTCAACATTGTATACGGATGAAAAGATCAGATATCTTGGCTTACTACCCTTCCAAAAACACCTCGTCCTCAATAAATGCATCCTTATGCACAAAATTGCTCATTCACGAGCACCGAAGTATCTTACCGATCTCTTCATTCGTCCCCAAACAAGCCATTTACTATCTCGCAACACTTTCATTCTACCACAACCTAGAGTAGACATTATCAAAGGTAGTATTACATATTCAGTTATGATATGGAATACACTCACATTGCACCTAAGGAACAATACTTCCATGAAGTCTTTTAAAGCATTCATACGTGATTTATCTATTCAGATGATCACACTGCTGTCGCCTGTACATATGACACGTATTTCTGCTATGTGAAACCCAAGAATATCTCCGAAGACTTCAACAGGTGCAGAACACCGCAGCACGTATAGTGAAACGTCCACCTAGTCGTTCTCACATAACACCCATCCTTCGAGAGCTACACTGGCTGCCTGTCCACCAACGTATTGTGTTCAAAACACTGTGTCATGTGTTCAAGTGCGTCAATGGTTTGGCCCCGCTGTATCTGGTTGAGCTCCTCAAGACTTATAAGCCTGTGAGGGATCTCAGATCTTCGGCGCAGTCATTACTCCATGTGCCCCGCTACAACACCAAGAGATCTGGGGAGAGAGCATTCTCTTATGCTGGACCAAAACTCTAGAACGATATCCCAGACAGACTGAGGAAATCTCCTTCAATACAGACTTTCAAGTCACAGCTAAAAACTCTTTTATTCAAAGGGTGAACGTGTTGAGCGCCTTGAGCATGCCTTTGGGTGTGAGATTGGCGCTATATAAGAGCCAAAATACATACATATATACATATTTGTTTGAACTTGAAGACTCACTGAGCTGTCAGTTGTCAAAGGCATCTACTAAAATCTTTGTCATTGTTGATCATATTCTTCATCTTACCAACTGTTGTACATACTGTAGATTAGCCTAAAATTTCATCCTTGATAAATAAAGAATCAATCAATCAATCTCTCTCTCTCTCTGTTTGTCTGTCTGTCTCTGTCTCTGTCTCTGTCTCTGTCTCTCTCTCTGTCTCTCTCTGTCTCTCTCTGTCTCTCTCTCTCTCTCTCTCTCTCTCTCTCTCTCGTTCTTTCAAGTTTGTGACATGTTAGTTTTCTTAGTAAAATACACAATTGGACGTGTTTATATAAAACTATTATCATTGTGTAATTGCAATGGGCAAATGGCTTCTTGCAAATTAAGTTCTGTTCAGATTCTCTGTCTCCGTCTTTGTCTCAATCTCTGTCTGTGTCTGCCTGCCTGCCTGCCTGCCTGCCTGCCTGTCTGCTTCCCTGTCTGCCTGCCTGTCTGTCTGTCTGTCTGTCTGTGTATCTGTCTGTCTGTGTGTCTGTGTGTCTGTCTATCTGTCTGTGTGTCTGTGTGTCTGTCTATCTGTCTGTCTGTCTGTCTGTCTTTGTCTCTTTCTGTCTCTCTTTCTGTCTGTCTGTCTATCTCTCTCTCTCTCTCTCTGTTTCTGTTTCTGTCTCTTTATCGCTGTCTGTCTGTCTGTCTGTCTGTCTGCCTGCCTGCCTGCCTGCCTACCTGCCTGCATGCATGCATGCCCACCTGCTTGCTTGCCTGTCTGTCTGTCCGTCCGTTCGTCCGTCCGTTCGTCCGTCCGTCCGTCTCTCTCTCTCTCTCTCTCTCTCTCTCTCTCTCTCTCTCTCTCCTCCCCCTTGTAAATAAATGTTTCGTTCGTTCTCTCTCTCTCTCTCTCTCTCTCTCTCTCTCTCTCTCTCTCTCTCTCTCTCCCTCCCTCTCTCTTCCTCTCTCTCTCTCTCTCACTCTCTCTCTCTCTCTCTCTCCCTCTCTCTCTTCCTCCCTCTCTCTCTCTCTCTCTCTCTCTCTCTCCTTCCTTGTCTCTGAGCATCTCTGTCTTTTTCTCGGTGTATCTCTCTCTTTTTTCTGTGTACATCTCTCTCTCTTTTCACCGCATTTCTGTCTCTCTCTCTTCTCAACATCCCAACCCCTTCTCTCTCTCTCCCTCCTCATCCTCTCCCCCCTGCCCCCCCCCCCTCTCCTTTTGTCCTCTACCCCTCCATCTCTCTCCCTTTCATTTTCCTATGATCTACCCTTGGGTGGTTTCTGGTTCGTCCTTGTCAGGTCAGAGAGAAAACAAAGGGAGGATGGAAAACGGCGTCGAATCGAGTTTTTCAACCCGGGTATTCAACACTCTCATTTGATCCGATGACTTAGTCAGAGCTTTAGGCATTCATGTTCAAACACGAGCCTTTCTTTCCGTCAAAACCTCTAATTCGGAATGGATTGCAGTATTCAAGGCATTCATCTTTTTAGAATTAATTCATTTCCTGAACGGGCGAATACGTATCAGAACTTTTGCTTCGGTAATGAGAGCAGTACTGGGACTTGAATATTTATAACTCAATACAGGTCGGGCATTCCGTCATAGACAGAGTTCATAACAGATCTCGATTTTCAGAACATTTATTTTAAAAGTTTATTCATTTTCTGAGAGCCAAAACTTTTTAAAAGTTTTGCTCTTGTGATGAAAGCCAAAACCTGGTGGGATTAAAAACACTGAGTATTGAAAATTGCCCTGCCTGCAGACAAATTTTGTGGTTGAATATGGAGTTTAAATATAGAGACGTTAGACTGAGTTCTTAGTTTTATTTTCCCCGGAACAAATATTCCCCAATTTGTTTTTTCGTTAATTTGTTTTGCGAAAATGCTAAAAAGAATCCAGAGTTCTTTTTTGAACCGACGTAAAGGCTGCAGTATTTTCGCCTGAAAGCAGCCCCGGTGGTTGAACTGCTGGGAGACATTAAGTTCGGTCGGACATTGACCTCAAATGTACAACAGCGTGTGCCAGTTTTCTGCCTGGATAACGGTCATTGTTATTCCATTTCTGATCAGACATTTTTTGCAAGAGACAGAGAGACGGAAAAACAGACAGAGAGACTAAGAGACAGAGACTCACTTAGAAATTCATAGAAACCAAGCCAGGGTGAAAGATGGACATTCAACATACAATCAAAAACAGAAAGACGGACGGACTGATGAACACAAAACAGAGGAAGAAGCGAAATGGGTGAGGTGAAAACATCGATGTCTCGTCGTACAATTACGTAAGAATTGAAGCTGATGTGAGGAAAAAAGACTGGCGCCAGCCATTCACAATTGCTTCTTCACTGAATGATTCGTCGTAGTTTCTTCACTAATCCTATCGCACACGTTGGCCGTTTCCTCTGAAAGGCGCGGCCTACTGAAAAGAAGTGAATTGTCCACAAGAACTGGTCTCAAAGTACTTCGCTATTTCACATCGCTCCGAGTGAATTTTCGACGGGGGTATTGACTGTTGAGGACAAAAAGTCACGCGCAATTTCGTCGCCCGTGATGTTGAAATGCAATTTTCTGCCGTTGGGAAATTGCAGCTTTTTTCGGGATTCTATTTCAGACCAAGCCACAGTGACTGGGCGCCTCCTACACGGAGGAGAAGTCATCGGTAAAGTTTTCACTCTGCCGGCAGGTCGGCGAGCCCTAACGTAATCATTTCCGATTTGCTATCGAAGTCTGGGCGCCCGAAATCGCCCGGCTCCGACTCCCCTCGGCATCGCCATTCCGTGGATTGGTTTTTCTCCCAAGCACCTCCTTTGTCAACCATAGAGTGCTCGGCAAGCAGGCCCAGGGACTTGAACAGGAGTAATAGAGTGAGTTAGGGTAGGATGGGGGAAGGTACAACGGAAATGGATGAGATAGGGAGGAGCAGGGTGAGGTAGGACAGAGTGGAATGAGGCAGGATGGAGTGGGCTGAGGTAGGGTGGAGTTGCGTGAGGCAGCATAGAATGGAATAAGGCAGGGTGGAGTGGGCTGAAGTAGGATGGAGTCGGATGAGGCAGGATAGAATGGGATAAGGCAGGGTAGAGTTGGGTGAGGTAGGATAGAGTGGAATGAAGCATGGTGGAGTGGAATGAGGCAGGGTGGAGTGGAATGAGGTGGAGTGGAGTGGAGTGGCGTGAAGTTTGGTGGATTGTGGTGGGGTAGGAAAGAGTGGGATGAGGTTCGGTGGAGTGAGGTGAAGTAGGAAAGAGTGGGTAGAGGTAGAGTGGAATAGGCTGAGGTAGGAAAGAGTGGAACTAGGTAGGAAAGAGTGGAATGAGGTAGGAAAGAGTGGAATGAGGTAGGAAAGAGTGGAATGAGGTAGGAAAGAGTGGAATGAGGTAGGGTGGAGTGGGGCGAGGTAGGATGGAGTGGGGTGAGGTAGGGTGGAGTGGGTGAGGTAGGGTGGAGTGGGGTGAGGCAGGGTGGAGTGGGGTGAGGTAGGATGAGTGGGGTGAGGTAGTATGGAGTGGGGTGAGGTAGGGTGGAGTGGGGTGAGGTAGGATGGAATGGGGCGAGATAGGGTGGAGTGGGGTGAGGTAGGATGGAGTGGGGCTAGGTAGGATGGAGTGGGGTGAGGTAGGATGGAGTGGGGTGAGGTAGGGTGGAGTGGGGTGAGGTAGGATGGAGTGGGGCGAGGTAGGGTGGAGTGTGGTGAGGTAGGGTGGAGTGGGGCGAGATAGGGCGGAGAGGGGTGAGGTAGGATGGAGTGGGGTGAGGTAGGGGTGGAGAAGGGTGAGGCAGGAAAGAGTGGGATGAGGTTCAGTGGAGTGAGGTGAAGTAGGAAAGAATGGGACAAGGTAGTGTGGAGTGAGGTGAGGTTGGAAAGAATGGGATGAGGTAGTGTGGAGTAGGGTGAGGTAGGAAAAAATGGGATGAGGTTCGATGAAGTGAGGTGAGATTGGAAAGAATGAGATGAGGTAGTATGGAGTGGGGCGAGGTAGGGTGGAGTGGGGCGAGGTAGGGTGGAGTGGGGTGAGGTAGGATGGAGTGGGGCGAGGTAGGGTGGAGTGGGGTGAGGTAGAATGGAGTGGGGTAAGGTAGGATGGAGTGGGGCGAGGTAGGGTGGAGTGGGGTAAGGTAGGATGGAGTGGGGCGAGGTAGGGTGGAGTGGGGTGAGGTAGGGTGGAGTGGGGCGAGGTAGGGTGGAGTGGGGTGAGGTAGGATGGAGTGGGGCGAGGTAGGGTGGAGTGGGGTGAGGTAGGGTGGAGTGGGGTGAGGTAGGATGGAGTGGGGCGAGGTAGGGTGGAGTGGAGTGAGGTAGTATGGAGTGGGGTGAGGTAGGGTGGAGTGGGGCGAGGTAGGGTGGAGTGGGTGAGGTAGGATGGAGTGGGGCGAGGTAGGGTGGAGTGGGGTGAGGTAGAATGGAGTGGGGTAAGGTAGGATGGAGTGGGGCGAGGTAGGGTGGAGTGGGTAAGGTAGGATGGAGTGGGGCGAGGTAGGGTGGAGTGGGGTGAGGTAGGGTGGAGTGGGGTGAGGTAGGGTGGAGTGGGGTAAGGTAGGGTGGAGTGGGGTAAGGTAGGATGGAGTGGGGTGAGGTAGGATGGAGTGGGGCGAGGTATGATGGAGTGGGGTAAGGTAGGGTGGAGTGGGGCGAGGTAGGGTGGAGTGGGGTGAGGTAGGGTGGAGTGGGGTAAGGTAGGGTGGAGTGGGGTAAGGTAGGGTGGAGTGGGGCGAGGTAGGGTGGAGTGGGGTGAGGTAGAATGGAGTGGGGTGAGGTAGGGTGGAGTGGGGTGAGGTAGGGGGGAGGAGGGGGAGGCAGGAAAAAATGGGATGAGGTTCGGTGAAGTGAGGTGAGATTGGAAAGAATGAGATGAGGTAGTATGGAGTGGGGCGAGGTAGGGGGGAGTGGGGTAAGGTAGGGTGGAGTGGGGTAAGGTAGGGTGGAGTGGGGTAAGGTAGGATGGAGTGGGGTAAGGTAGGGTGGAGTGGGGTGAGGTAGGGTGGAGTGGGGTAAGGTAGGGTGGAGTGGGGTAAGGTAGGATGGAGTGGGGTGAGGTAGGATGGAGTGGGGCGAGGTATGATGGAGTGGGGTAAGGTAGGGTGGAGTGGGGCGAGGTAGGGTGGAGTGGGGTGAGGTAGGGTGGAGTGGGGTAAGGTAGGGTGGAGTGGGGCGAGGTAGGGTGGAGTGGGGTGAGGTAGAATGGAGTGGGGTGAGGTAGGGTGGAGTGGGGTGAGGTAGGGGGGAGGAGGGGGAGGCAGGAAAAAATGGGATGAGGTTCGGTGAAGTGAGGTGAGATTGGAAAGAATGAGATGAGGTAGTATGGAGTGGGGCGAGGTAGGGGGGAGTGGGGTAAGGTAGGGTGGAGTGGGGTAAGGTAGGGTGGAGTGGGGTAAGGTAGGATGGAGTGGAATGAGGTAGTATGGAGTGGGGCGAGGTAGGGGGGAGTGGGGTGAGGTAGGATGGAGTGGGGTGAGGTAGGGGGGAGTGGGGCGAGGTAGGGGGGAGTGGGGTGAGGTAGGGTGGAGTGGGGTGAGGTAGTATGGAGTGGGGCGAGGTAGGGGGGAGTGGGGTGAGGTAGTATGGAGTGGGGCGAGGTAGGGGGGAGTGGGGTGAGGTAGGATGGAGTGGGGTGAGGTAGGATGGAGTGGGGCGAGGTAGGGGGGAGTGGGGTGAGGTAGAATGGAGTGGGGTAAGGTAGGATGGAGTGGGGTGAGGTAGGGGGGAGGAGGGGGAGGCAGGAAAAAATGGGATGAGGTTCGGTGAAGTGAGTTGAGATTGGAAAGAATGAGATGAAGTAGTATGGAGTGGGGCGAGGTAGGGTGGAGTGGAGTGAGGTAGTATGAAGTGGAGTGAGGTAGGGTGGAGTGGGGGGAGGTGGGGTGGAGTGGAGTGAGATAGGATGGAGTGAGGTGAGGTAGGGTGGAGTGGGGCGAGGTAGGGTGAAGTGGAATGAGGTAGGATGGAGTGGGGTGAGGTAGGATGGAGTGGGGTGAGGTAGGATGGAGTGGGGTGAGGTAGGATGGAGTGGGGTGAGGTAGGATGGAGTGGGGTGAGGTAG
>JAWQFJ010023575.1:30000-32500 GCA_034096865.1 Theodoxus fluviatilis | reverse complement strand
GACGTTAACAGTCCGTGGCTATTTTTAGCAGCTCATCTCGCTCTCAGAGGCGCAAACAACTTACATCTGAGCATATGCACATACATTAAACAAACATACAGACATACGCACACAAATAGATATACGCATGCCCACACATACAAAAATACAGCCACAAGAACACACATTGATACGCACATGCACGCAGACGCACACGCATACACACACACACGCACACGCACACACACACACCCAACACACACACACACACACACGCACACACACACACACACACACACACACACACACACACAGCTCTAGCGAGTACATGCTTTGCATGCAACGCCTAGTCTTGCTACTGCAATGTTTTGGGTTAAAAACCTTGTAGAAAAACGATGGTTGTTATTCGTCATGATTCACAGAGAGAGGGTCTCGAAACAAATACATAAGGGGGGAAAAGCTTTCGATAATTACAAACAGCAGAGTGAGTCCGCGAAAAGCTATCTCGACATTTCTCTAGCCATCCCTAGAGAAATGGAGCAAATGGAGATTACATTCATTCTGTGGTTGCAGGCAATTCTTTCACTTGGCGATTGACCTGTTATCTCAATGTTCCCCTTGCTCATCGTGGGGAATCAGGGCAAACGCTGCAATTGCGCCGGCGAGTGACAATGTGGGTCTTGGAGGATGAGGCAATAAAAAATCTGACCGCGATTCCCTGACGAACTCATTCGCACAAGCCACATAAAATCCCGGTTTACAGGTCGACCGCGTACTGTGCGTGTTGAGACAACCGATGCTGGTGACTGCCTGTCCAGACAGAAAGGGCTCGAAAGGTTTCCATCAGTGACAGTTTAAAGGTCATTGCGATAGTAACTGCTGTACCGCGAAGATGTTTGCAGCTTTCAGTCTTACCTGCTCGAATAGATTTAGGTTTTTATCGAATGAATTCTTGATTTTACTCTCAACCATTCTGGTACACACCAGGGAGATGTTTGGTTGGGTGTACCAGAATGACTCAGGAATCATTCTGGTTCGCCAAAGACAATATCCTCAACCACACAAAGAGTGTGAAAGGCAGTCTCTGTTTTTTCCTTACTCTGAACACACAGAAATACAAAACAAGACATACGAAAGACAAGGAATAAATGGTAACCAAAAAAGTATTTTGAAAGAGGAAATCAAAGTGTAATGTACATATATATGATGCATAACATCCTCTACGGTCTTGGATATAAAAAAGAGATAAAAGGAAAGAAATAAAGAAAAGAAAGAGAGAAAGACAGGAAAAGAAAGAAACAAAAGAAGAAAAGAAAAAAGAAAAGAGACGAAAGAAAAAGAAGAGAAAGAAAAAGAAAGACAGAAAAGAAGAACAGAAAGAACAGAAAGACAGAAAGAAAAGAAAGTAAAAAGAAAAGAAAGAAAAGAAAGAAAATGTAAAAAATAAAAATGAGAGAATCAACGTTTACACTCCAGGCAGCCCAGACTACGAAACACAGCAGCGCCACGTCTGCAGATCAGACTAGGAAAAACTGCAGGAACAGTTCCTGGAGACAGTCTGTGTCAAGCCTTCGTATGTCTCCCGGTGCAGCCTCTGCAGGAAGACATCCATTTCCGCACCAGACATCATGAGTTTCCCAGACGCCTTTGCTTGAAGACAGATCCCATCAAAGCACTCGCCAGACTTCCCCAGAACAAACTGACAGCCGTCTTCTAATATCTCGGCACAGAGACCGCAAGAAACTGCATGACAAGATCAATACAGGCACCACTGCATCATTTCATGCAATCAGCAGCGCAGGCAGGACGTAATTATATTCATCCGAAAGCAAAGATGGGATAATTCTCATGAAAAAAACACACACACTTTATTCAAAAATGAAATGGCTTTATCTTACAGAAATGCCATGGATGCGAGATGTGGTGGGTGGTGGGGTGAAGGGGAGGAAGGATTGATTAGAGGGTATGTCCTATTTGCATACAAATAACGTTCGCATCAAACACCCAAAGGAAAATTCCAGACTCGTGCATTGTCGGCGACAGAAGGAATATTTCAGTCAAGAAATTACACAATAATTGAAGTCAACTCAAATAGTTTTGTTAAAAATCAAGACATTAATGTACGAAGCTAATCAGTGACTGCAAGATACAACGTTCCACCAAGGGAAGTCCTGAATGCAGTGTTGAAAAGCTGCTGAGATTAGACAGTTTGGAAAGAAAGGCATCAGTCAGGGATTATACCCGTTACCTCCTGGTTTTCGGCTGAAAGCTCTAGCTATTCAACTAATGAGGCCCATTCACAGCATCGACATGTTCAACTTCACTCTTTCGCTTACAGTGCAGATCAAACAAAAGTACATCCACATATTCAAAGTGGCAGTTCGCGATCTCAAGTACAAGGCAGAAATGTCTTAGATATTGGTGAGAGAAAACAAGCCTGAATTTGGGTAAGACTCGTGGCCCTGGTAAAGGCAAAGATTTTCCAAGGTCATTTGTCACCTGGGGTCATTCCAGCTCAGAG
>JAWQFJ010023575.1:15000-25000 GCA_034096865.1 Theodoxus fluviatilis | reverse complement strand
TTCACTAAAAACGCACTTATTGTGGGTCTGCGTTGTATGTACTCGCTGTCTGAATTTACACCTCCTTTGTGGGGTGAAAGTTCGAATGAACTTAATGCGTCTTCCTATGCAATTTGAAAGGCGATCCATAAAGGAAATGGAATTTGGAGTTCGCTATGTTCCCATCAACATCAGAGATTTGCATAGCCAAAGGGCCTTAGGTAAAATTATTGAAACTTGCAAGATTTTATACAGAGACTGTTCAAAAACGATTCGTGGTCAAACCGCACACGTTCATTCCTCGATCATCGGGTTGCTTTCATCGTCGTTTCAAACACGATCTCAACTCCCTGGGAGGCGTGCAACCGGGCTTGGAATGAACGCGCCCTTGTTGACTTTCATAATTTCTAGCTTACCCTTACAGGTACCCGTTTTTACTCCCGGGTGGGGAGAACGATGTTAGTAAAGCACCTCTGTACCAGGATGCAGCTCTGGGATCCGCGGAGCCTTGACCGCCGCATCCACCAACGGCAAGCGCGAACCACTCTGCCACGGAGTGAACTCGACTGAAGACCCGTGAAGCCTTATCCATCGCACCATCTGTCCATCCCTCCATCCCTCCCTCCATCCATCCATCTGTCCATCCATCCATCAACCATCTGTCCATCAATCCATCATTCTATCCGTACCATCCATCCATCCATCCATCCATCAATCCATCCATCCATCAACCATCTGTCCATTCATCTGTCCATCCATCTGTCCATCCATCCATCTATCCATCCATCCATCCATCCATTCATCCATCTATCCATCCATATATACATTAATCTGTCCATCCATCCATCATCATCCATTCATCCATCCATTTATCCATTTGTTCATCTATTTGTCCATCCATCTATCTGTCCCTCATACATCCATTCATTAAGATTTTAATCCATTATTCACCTATCCATCCACCCATCCAGCAATCCATCCATCCATCCACCCTTTGCATACAGTGGAAAAATACCATGTTTGTCCAACAGGTGGTTGGGGGAAGGGGGGGGGGGATTTTTGTTTGCTTAGAGAGTGGAAATAGGAGGAATAGCAAGAAGAAAAAGGAAGAGAAAATTTAACGTTGTTCGTGTAGGTTCTGGAGAAGCGAATACTGGAACCGTAAAAAGCATTCCTACAAGCTGTGAAACCAAATGTTCGGTATTTTACTGTAAAAATTATTTGGGCAAGGATAAAGAAGGCAAACAAGATCCTGCTAAACCTGAGATAATTCATGAAAGAAGAGCATCCATGTGATATGGACCTCATACATGTATTTCAGCGATTGGTTTTATCCACCACGTGTCAGCAAATTCGCTCCTATGTAAATATTTCTTTATTCATAATCTGCATTTTAAAAGTTATCGTGTGTGTGTGTGTGTGTGTGTGTGTGTGTGTGTGTGTGTGTGTGTGTGTGTGCGTGTGTGTGTATGTGTGTGTGTGTGTGTGTGTGTGTGTGTGTGTGTTTTATCGACGAGTTTTGTGTGTGGGTTTTTTACGTCACACGTCATTACAGCAATCTTGAGGCTTTCATTTATGTCTCCTGTTTGTCAAAAATCGGTCAGCCCTTTGCGTCCACACAGAGACATTTTATTTCAAACTAGAGAGCACGCTGAGCGCAACCCTCTGCCAAGGAAGCCAGCATTTGTCTTCCATGGCCTGTGTGATTCAGGCAGCATGTTCTGCTAGATAGGCCTGTGTGATTAATAAAGGCAGCATGCTCTGCTAGCCAGGCCTGTGTGATTAATAAAGGCAGCATGTTCTGCTAGCCAGGCCTGTGTGATTGATAAAGGCAGCATGCTCTGCTAGCCAGGCCTGTATGATTGATAAAGGCAGCATGTTCTGCTAGCCAGACCTGTGTGATTGATAAAGGCAGCATGCTCTGCTAGCCAGACCTGTGTGATTAATAAAGGCAGCATGTTCTGCTAGATAGGCCTGTGTGATTAATAAAGGCAGCATGTTCTGCTAGCCAGGCCTGTGTGTTTAATAAAGGCAGCATGTTCTGCTAGCCAGGCCTGTGTGATTAATAAAGGCAGCATGTTCTGCTAGCCAGGCCTGTGTGATTAATAAAGGCAGCATGTTCTGCTAGCCAGGCCTGTGTGATTAATAAAGGCAGCATGTTCTGCTAGCCAGTCCTGTGTGATTAATAAAGGCAGCATGTTCTGCTAGCCAGTCCTGTGTGATTAATAAAGGCGGCATGTTCTGCTAGCCAGGCCTGTGTGATTAATAAAGGCAGCATTTTCTGCTAGCCAGGCCTGTGTGATTAATAAAGGCAGCATGTTCTGCTAGCCAGGCCTGTGTGATTAATAAAGGCAGCATGTTCTGCTAGCCAGGCCTGTGTGATTAATAAAGGCGGCATGTTCTGCTAGCCAGTCCTGTGTGTTTAATAAAGGCGGCATATTCTGCTAGCCAGGCCTGTGTGATTAATAAAGGCAGCATGTTCTGCTAGCCACGCCTGTGTGAATAATAAAGGCGGCATATTCTGCTAGCCAGTCCTGTGTGATTAATAAAGGCAGCATGTTCTGATAGCCAGGCCTGTGTGACTGATAAAGGCGGCATGTTCTGCTAGCCAGTCCTGTGTGATTAATAAAGGCAGCATGTTCTGCTAGCCAGTCCTGTGTGATTAATAAAGGCAGCATGTTCTGCTAGCCAGGCCTGTATGATTAATAAAGACGGCATGTTCTGCTAGCCAGTCCTGTGTGATTAATAAAGGCAGCATGTTCTGCTAGCCAGTCCTGTGTGATTAATAAAGGCAGCATTTTCTGCAAGCCAGGCCTGTGTGATTAATAAAGGCAGCATGTTCTGCTAGCCAGGCCTGTGTGATTAATAAAGGCGGCATATTCTGCTAGCCAGTTCTGTGTGTTTAATAAAGGCGGCATATTCTGCTAGCCAGTCCTGTGTGATTAATAAAGGCGGCATATTCTGCTAGCCAGGCCTGTGTGATTAATAAAGGCAGCATGTTCTGCTAGCCAGGCCTGTGTGATTAATAAAGGCGGCATATTCTGCTAGCCAGTCCTGTGTGATTAATAAAGGCGGCATGTTCTGCTAGCCACGCCTGTGTGATTAATAAAGGCAGCATGTTCTGCTAGCCAGGCCTGTGTGATTGATAAAGGCGGCATGTTCTGCTAGACAGTCCTGTGTGATTAATAAAGGCGGCATGCTCTGCTAGCCAGGCCTGTATGATTAATAAAGGCGGCATGTTCTGCTAGCCAGGCCTGTGTGATTAATAAAGGCGGCATGTTCTGCCAGCCAGTCCTGTGTGATTAATAAAGGCGGCATATTCTGCTAGCCAGGCCTGTGTGTTTAATAAAGGCGGCATGTTCTGCTAAATAGGCCTGTATGATTAATAAAGGCGGCATGCTCTGCTAGCCAGGCTTGTGTGATTAATAAAGGCAGCATGTTCTGCTAGCCAGGCCTGTGTGACTGATAAAGGCGGCATATTCTGCTAGCCAGTCCTGTGTGATTAATAAAGGCGGCATATTCTGCTAGCCAGGCCTGTGTGATTAATAAAGGCGGCGTGTTCTGCTAGCCAGTCCTGTGTGTTTAATAAAGGCGGCATATTCTGCTAGCCAGGCCTGTGTGATTAATAAAGGCAGCATGCTCTGCTAGCCACGCCTGTGTGATTAATAAAGGCGGCATATTCTGCTAGCCAGTCCTGTGTGATTAATAAAGGCAGCATGTTCTGATAGCCAGGCCTGTGTGACTGATAAAGGCGGCATGTTCTGCTAGCCAGTCCTGTGTGATTAATAAAGGCAGCATGTTCTGCTAGCCAGGCCTGTGTGATTAATAAAGGCAGCATGTTCTGCTAGCCAGGCCTGTGTGATTAATAAAGCCGGCATGTTCTGCTAGCCAGTCCTGTGTGATTAATAAAGGCAGCATGTTCTGCTAGCAAGGCCTGTAAGATTGATAAAGGCAGCATGTTCAGCTAGCCAGTCCTGTGTGATTAATAAAGGCAGCATGTTCTGCTAGCCAGGCCTGTGTGATTAATAAAGGCAGCATGTTCTGCTAGCCAGGCCTGTGTGATTAATAAAGGCAGCATGTTCTGCTAGCCAGGCCTGTGTGATTAATAAAGGCGGCATGTTCTGCTAGCCAGTCCTGTGTGTTTAATAAAGGCGCCATATTCTGCTAGCCAGGCCTGTGTGATTAATAAAGGCAGCATGTTCTGCTAGCCACGCCTGTGTGATTAATAAAGGCGGCATATTCTGCTAGCCAGTCCTGTGTGATTAATAAAGGCAGCATGTTCTGATAGCCAGGCCTGTGTGATTGATAAAGGTGGCATGTTCTGCTAGCCAGTCCTGTGTGATTAATAAAGGCAGCATGTTCTGCTAGCCAGGCCTGTGTGATTAATAAAGGCAGCATGTTCTGCTAGCCAGGCCTGTATGATTAATAAAGGCGGCATGTTCTGCTAGCCAGTCCTGTGTGATTAATAAAGGCAGCATGTTCTGCTAGCAAGGCCTGTAAGATTGATAAAGGCAGCATGTTCACCTAGCCAGTCCTGTGTGATTAATAAAGGCAGCATGTTCTGCTAGCCAGGCCTGTGTGATTAATAAAGGCAGCATGTTCTGCTAACCAGGCATGTGTGATTGATAAAGGCAGCATGTTCTGCTAGCCAGGCCTGTATGATACAGGCAGCATGTTCTGCTAGCCAGGCCTGTGTGATTAATAAAGGCGGCATGTTCTGCTAGCCAGGCCTGTGTGATTAATAAAGGCGGCATGTTCTGCCAGCCAGTCCTGTGTGATTAATAAAGGCGGCATATTCTGCTAGCCAGGCCTGTGTGTTTAATAAAGGCGGCATGTTCTGCTAGATAGGCCTGTATGATTAATAAAGGCGGCATGTTCTGCTAGCCAGGCTTGTGTGATTAATAAAGGCAGCATGTTCTGCTAGCCAGGCCTGTGTGATTAATAAAGGCGGCATATTCTGCTAGCCAGTCCTGTGTGATTAATAAAGGCGGCATATTCTGCTAGCCAGGCCTGTGTGATTAATAAAGGCGGCATGTTCTGCTAGCCAGTCCTGTGTGTTTAATAAAGGCGGCATATTCTGCTAGCCAGGCCTGTGTGATTAATAAAGGCAGCATGTTCTGCTAGCCACGCCTGTGTGAATAATAAAGGCGGCATATTCTGCTAGCCAGTCCTGTGTGATTAATAAAGGCAGCATGTTCTGATAGCCAGGCCTGTGTGACTGATAAAGGCGGCATGTTCTGCTAGCCAGTCCTGTGTGATTAATAAAGGCAGCATGTTCTGCTAGCCAGTCCTGTGTGATTAATAAAGGCAGCATGTTCTGCTAGCAAGGCCTGTAAGATTGATAAAGGCAGCATGTTCTGCTAGCCAGTCCTGTGTGATTAATAAAGGCAGCATGTTCTGCTAGCCAGTCCTGTGTGATTAATAAAGGCAGCATTTTCTGCTAGCCAGGCCTGTGTGATTAATAAAGGCAGCATGTTCTGCTAGCCAGGCCTGTGTGATTAATAAAGGCGGCATATTCTGCTAGCCAGTTCTGTGTGTTTAATAAAGGCGGCATATTCTGCTAGCCAGTCCTGTGTGATTAATAAAGGCGGCATATTCTGCTAGCCAGGCCTGTGTGATTAATAAAGGCAGCATGTTCTGCTAGCCAGGCCTGTGTGATTAATAAAGGCGGCATATTCTGCTAGCCAGTCCTGTGTGATTAATAAAGGCGTCATGTTCTGCTAGCCACGCCTGTGTGATTAATAAAGGCAGCATGTTCTGCTAGCCAGGCCTGTGTGATTGATAAAGGCGGCATGTTCTGCTAGACAGTCCTGTGTGATTAATAAAGGCGGCATGCTCTGCTAGCCAGGCCTGTATGATTAATAAAGGCGGCATGTTCTGCTAGCCAGGCCTGTGTGATTAATAAAGGCGGCATGTTCTGCTAGCCAGGCCTGTGTGATTAATAAAGGCGGCATGTTCTGCCAGCCAGTCCTGTGTGATTAATAAAGGCGGCATATTCTGCTAGCCAGGCCTGTGTGTTTAATAAAGGCGGCAAGTTCTGCTAAATAGGCCTGTATGATTAATAAAGGCGGCATGCTCTGCTAGCCAGGCTTGTGTGATTAATAAAGGCAGCATGTTCTGCTAGCCAGGCCTGTGTGACTGATAAAGGCGGCATATTCTGCTAGCCAGTCCTGTGTGATTAATAAAGGCGGCATATTCTGCTAGCCAGGCCTGTGTGATTAATAAAGGCGGCGTGTTCTGCTAGCCAGTCCTGTGTGTTTAATAAAGGCGGCATATTCTGCTAGCCAGGCCTGTGTGATTAATAAAGGCAGCATGCTCTGCTAGCCACGCCTGTGTGATTAATAAAGGCGGCATATTCTGCTAGCCAGTCCTGTGTGATTAATAAAGGCAGCATGTTCTGATAGCCAGGCCTGTGTGACTGATAAAGGCGGCATGTTCTGCTAGCCAGTCCTGTGTGATTAATAAAGGCAGCATGTTCTGCTAGGCAGGCCTGTGTGATTAATAAAGGCAGCATGTTCTGCTAGCCAGGCCTGTGTGATTAATAAAGGCGGCATGTTCTGCTAGCCAGTCCTGTGTGATTAATAAAGGCAGCATGTTCTGCTAGCAAGGCCTGTAAGATTGATAAAGGCAGCATGTTCAGCTAGCCAGTCCTGTGTGATTAATAAAGGCAGCATGTTCTGCTAGCCAGGCCTGTGTGATTAATAAAGGCAGCATGTTCTGCTAGCCAGGCCTGTGTGATTAATAAAGGCAGCATGTTCTGCTAGCCAGGCCTGTGTGATTAATAAAGGCGGCATGTTCTGCTAGCCAGTCCTGTGTGTTTAATAAAGGCGCCATATTCTGCTAGCCAGGCCTGTGTGATTAATAAAGGCAGCATGTTCTGCTAGCCACGCCTGTGTGATTAATAAAGGCGGCATATTCTGCTAGCCAGTCCTGTGTGATTAATAAAGGCAGCATGTTCTGATAGCCAGGCCTGTGTGACTGATAAAGGCGGCATGTTCTGCTAGCCAGTCCTGTGTGATTAATAAAGGCAGCATGTTCTGCTAGCCAGGCCTGTGTGATTAATAAAGGCAGCATGTTCTGCTAGCCAGGCCTGTATGATTAATAAAGGCGGCATGTTCTGCTAGCCAGCCCTGTGTGATTAATAAAGGCAGCATGTTCTGCTAGCAAGGCCTGTAAGATTGATAAAGGCAGCATGTTCACCTAGCCAGTCCTGTGTGATTAATAAAGGCAGCATGTTCTGCTAGCCAGGCCTGTGTGATTAATAAAGGCAGCATGTTCTGCTAACCAGGCATGTGTGATTGATAAAGGCAGCATGTTCTGCTAGCCAGGCCTGTATGATACAGGCAGCATGTTCTGCTAGCCAGGCCTGTGTGATTAATAAAGGCGGCATGTTCTGCTAGCCAGGCCTGTGTGATTAATAAAGGCGGCATGTTCTGCCAGCCAGTCCTGTGTGATTAATAAAGGCGGCATATTCTGCTAGCCAGGCCTGTGTGTTTAATAAAGGCGGCATGTTCTGCTAGATAGGCCTGTATGATTAATAAAGGCGGCATGTTCTGCTAGCCAGGCTTGTGTGATTAATAAAGGCAGCATGTTCTGCTAGCCAGGCCTGTGTGATTAATAAAGGCGGCATATTCTGCTAGCCAGTCCTGTGTGATTAATAAAGGCGGCATATTCTGCTAGCCAGGCCTGTGTGATTAATAAAGGCGGCATGTTCTGCTAGCCAGTCCTGTGTGTTTAATAAAGGCGGCATATTCTGCTAGCCAGGCCTGTGTGATTAATAAAGGCAGCATGTTCTGCTAGCCACGCCTGTGTGATTAATAAAGGCGGCATATTCTGCTAGCCAGGCCTGTGTGATTAATAAAGGCAGCATGTTCTGGTAGCCAGGCCTGTGTGACTGATAAAGGCGGCATGTTCTGCTAGCGAGTCCTGTGTGATTAATAAAGGCAGCATGTTCTGCTAGCCAGGCCTGTGTGATTAATAAAGGCAGCATGTTCTGCTAGCCAGTCCTGTGTGATTAATAAAGGCGGCATATTCTGCTAGCCAGGCCTGTGTGATTAATAAAGGCGGCATGTTCTGGTAGCCAGGCCTGTGTGATTGATAAAGGCAGCATGTTCTGCTAGCCAGGCCTGTGTGATTGATAAAGGCAGCATGCTCTTCTAGCCAGGCCTGTGTGATTAATAAAGACAGCATGTTCTGCTAGCCAGAGCTGTGTGATTAATAAAGGCAGCATGTTCTGCTAGCCAGGCCTGTGTGATTAATAGAGGCAGCATGTTCTGCTAGCCAGGCCTGTGTGATTAATAAAGGCAGCATGCTCTGCTAGCCAGGCCTGTGTGATTAATAAAGACAGCATGTTCTGCTAGCCAGAGCTGTGTGATTAATAAAGGCAGCATGCTCTGCTAGCCAGTCCTGTGTGATTAATAAAGGCAGCATGCTCTGCTAGCCAGGCCTGTGTGATTAATAAAGACAGCATGTTCTGCTAGCCAGAGCTGTGTGATTAATAAAGGCAGCATGCTCTGCTAGCCAGAGCTGTGTGATTAATAAAGGCAGCATGTTCTGCTAGCCAGGCCTGTGTGATACAGGCAGCATGTTCTGCTAGCCAGGGCTGTGTGATTGATAAAGGCAGCATGCTCTGCTAGCCAGGCCTGTGTGATTAATAAAGACAGCATGTTCTGCTAGCCAGGCCTGTGTGATACAGGCAGCATGTTCTGCTAGCCAGGGCTGATCCTATGAAGCTGAGTTCATGTCATTGGCTGAAAGAATCTCTGAGTGCGAAACGCATACGCCCGCGTCATCACGAGGTTGACATCTTCAACTTGGCGATGTGCATTGAAATATCGCTGTATGCTTCCGATTCCCAAAGAATATAAACATGTAACGTTCTTTTTATGGTCGTATTCCCACACTACGTACCGGATAATCTTATAAATTTAATGTATTGTTTTCTTAGGTAAAACCCCGACGTTCCACCACATTTCATCACAATCTGTTGTGAATTTGTAAAAGTTATTTACCTAAATAACTAATTAACGAACCGACGGCAAAACATAACATTCCTTGTCGGAGGTAACCACTGATGTCATGTCGAGCAAGGAAAGACATTGCACTCCTCACTTCCTGCAGCAAAGCCTGTCGAGCAAGGAAAGACATTGCACTCCTCATTTCCTGCAGCACAGCCTGTCGAGCAAGGAAAGACATTGCACTCCTCACTTCCTGCAGCAAAGCCTGTCGAGCAAGGAAAGACATTGCACTCCTCACTTCCTGCAGCACAGCCTGTCAAGCAAGGAAAGACATTGCACTCCTCACTTCCTGCAGCAAAGCCTGTCGAGCAAGGAAAGACATTGCACTCCTCACTTCCTGCAGCACAGCATGTCGAGCAAGTAAAGACATTGCACTCCTCACTTCCTGCAGCAAAGCCTGTCGAGCAAGGAAAGACATTGCACTCCTCACTTCCTGCAGCACAGCCTGTCGAGCAAGGAAAGACATTGCACTCCTCACTTCCTGCAGCACAGCCTGTCGAGCAAGGAAAGACATTGCACTCCTCACTTCCTGCAGCACAGCCTGTCGAGCAAGGAAAGACATTGCACTCCTCACTTCCTGCAGCACAGCCTGGCGAGCAAGGAAAGACATTGCACTCCTCACTTCCTGCAGCACAGCCTGGCGAGCAAGGAAAGACATTGCACTCCTCACTTCCTGCAACACAGCCTGGCGAGCAAGTAAAGACATTGCACTCCTCACTTCCTGCAGCAAAGCTTATTTCAAGCTGGCTAATTCCATGTGGCAAATGGAGAAAACTATTCTTTCTTGCACTGTCTCATATGGAGATGCGACGATATCCGCAGCAGAATGTATGTTACTCATGTCATGTATCTAGATATCAAAAGGATTTTGAAATGAGCTGAAAGAGATGGAAATGCGACAAACATTTCGTGAACACATACAGAATCATTAGCCACTGCCAGCAGTCGTAGAAACGCACGTCTTGAAGGAAAGCAATGACCACGCGTCCTTGTGTCCGAGAAAA
>JAWQFJ010023575.1:5000-12500 GCA_034096865.1 Theodoxus fluviatilis | reverse complement strand
CTACTGACCCCCCTCCTCTTGCTGCTGCTATTGAATACTGTGAGTCGCCAGGTGCAGGTTACGTTGTCTGTTTCATTCCATGCGATGAAGACGCACTCTGCCTGTCTCAGCATGAGGCTGTCACAGAGATGGGAAAACCTGTCGGACCTACACAACCCATTTCCTACGGGAAGGAACTCGTGCCGAGTTCAGCCTTGTCAGACAGGTCCAGACACCGAAAGTCAGGACTAGACGTAAGGTGCAATCAAATCGATATTCCAGAAAAGTCCGTTTTGATTCCAGAGCATTTTTCTCCGTGGATGGAATCAGAACCTGAAGCATCATTTCCGTTCCAGCACAATATGAAGGCAAGTACGGTGCGCTTCAGATGGTATTTCGAAATT
Organism: Theodoxus fluviatilis; assembly: GCA_034096865.1. Lineage (NCBI taxonomy): Eukaryota > Metazoa > Mollusca > Gastropoda > Cycloneritida > Neritidae > Theodoxus > Theodoxus fluviatilis. The sequence goes on along the minus strand of JAWQFJ010023575.1, from coordinate 12,117 downwards.
GACGTCCTCTCTGTCATATCCATAGATGGGTCAACATTATCATGAGCTTTATTGCTAATCTTATTATCCTTTTTCGTGTATATTTGGAAGAGAGATTATAATAGTTTCCTTTTTAGCCAATATGGAAAGTTCCCTTATTTTCAAGAACTGACAATCTGAAGAGCTGGAGCTAATTAAGTACAATTAGTTCTTCACGGCGAATAGAGTAAGACATACAAGGCATAAGTGAAACCTTCAAGCAAAAGAAGGTGCAGACAGAACTCATGTGGTTTCTAACCATGTTTGATGACATGTGTACACTAGGTGAAATCTGGACAGGACATGACCCTTTAATTCAGGTGGACAACAGACAGGTGCCAACGACGTTAATGACTTGGGTAGTTGCGATGGTGGTGGTTGTTACGTTAATATAGATGACGATGTCAACAACGATGGTGGTGGTGGTGGTGGTGGTGGTGGTAGTGGTCGTCGTCGTCGTCGTCACCACCATCATCACCACCATCACCACCACCATCATCACCATCACCACCACCACCCTGATGATAATGAAAAATACGATGACGATGCTGATGTAGTGAATGCTATAAAAGTATTATGTTGTTTGCTTTTTTGAAATCGGAGGACATTCCACATCACTTTCAACTTCGAATACCGACTGGCAATCACCTTGGGGATGGGTTTGTCGACTCTTTCAGGAGCTGTATCGGCACTTAGCCGTTGTTTCACGAGAGGCAAGATATTTTTTTCTTTCGATGACATTTACTGAAAAGAATAAAAAGATGTTTCTGAAACCCATCCATTAAATTATCTCGCATTCCTCCTGGCCTCTCAAAGAGCTCCAAACTCCTCGAATCTATTGCATTATGAAGCGAACATAAAATTAAAAACGACTGCCGATGGAAGGAAATCTGCAACGCCGACTGTCATGGAGAGTTGTGGGTTTTTTTGCTTTGACGGAGGATGCTTCAAATGCGTGAGGCCCGACAAGAGGGCAGTTCAGATTTGATGACACCTCGGGACAGCGAGGAAATTCCCTGATGTGACAGCGAGTGCGTGATGTACGTGTAATTGGTGTGTAAGCCTCTCTCCTTGGCCCAAAACGGAAGCTCATGTCCCCGGTTTCAATGAGAGGAGGGGGAAAAAGTCCGTTCCTTTTATCAGGTTTCCTCCCGCGATGAGTCGGCGCCCGTAGCCTCCCGCCGTCGCCTGCCAGGCTGGTCTAATCGACGCACTCTTGCAGATGGCGTTTTCGCGTCTGTCTCGTAGGCGTTTGAAGCATTTCCCTCGCTCTGTGTACGTTTTCCGTTACTGACGGATTGGATTAGGTCGAGACGGTCCTCTCAGGGAGCCTACTTTGCTTGAAGTGGGCATCATTTCCCTTCACTAGAGAGCACTCTGAGAGCGCAAACATCCACCAAGGAAGCCACACGTTCTCTTCCTTGGTCAGTTTAGTTCATTTTAGTGGCTGATAGCGATATCTCGGTGCCGAACGCATACGATGCCGTTATCAATAGTTTGACGTCGCCAACTACGTGATTTGCGATATTATTGGTCTTTTTGGTCTAAATTCCAAAATGAGATGACAGATAACCTAAAATATATTAATGATGTTTCCTTTGGTAATACACTGACTTTCTATAACATTTCACCAGATTCCGTTTTGAACTGTTTGAGTTACTTTGCTAATTAGCGATCCGAGGGTAAAACATAATAACATTTTAATTTTAGAAAATTAAAAAGTGCCTTCATCATAAACTTCAAGTTTTTCTCATAACAGTTCTTGAGTATCCCTGACCTGGATTTGATCAAATGCAGTAAACAGTCTTTGTCGTTCAACATTTTGTCTTTCGTGTAAACCTGTTTTCTTCTACGAAAAGTATTTATTAATCTGGGGAGCGATAAGAAAAAATGTATCATCTCCTTTCCTTCGGTACTTCACCGCACACTCTTTTTAGGAGCACGCATATCTTCTGCCTCGGTTACTCTTGATGCAGAAATCTCTCTCTCCTTGTACTGAATACTCCAGGGGACAAAAATGATTGAAGGAAAAAGTATCTCTTATAACTATACTCTCAATTTCACGTGACGATCAGTCACACAAGTGCAGTGCCAAATGTTTATTCTTGAATATGGTTCGTAAACCATCGATCCGACCATGTCAGCTACTGCGTTGTCTTCGTTCGTGAGCCCAGGTGTGGCTGACCAGTCCATTTCTGAAGGCACACCCCCGGGGATATGCTGGTACTGCGCATGGAGTGACGTAGCGGCTGGCGCAGAGGCAGAGGCTTTCCCTTGCACCCCGGCACGGGTAATTCTCTCCCGCCGACTCTTCTCGCAGGAAGTGAAGGCTCTCTGTGTCAAAGCTCCCCAGCCCACTCTGTCTTCAGTGCGAGACTGCAACTCTCTTGCAGGGGTGCCACAGAGCGTCAGGCTGTCTTCGATACAGTCCTTGTAGCGCTTCTTCGGACGACTTGTCTTTCTGTAGCGTTGTGGCAGTGCTCCGCAGAGTATCTGGCGTGGCATACGGGACTTGTTTATGCGAATTACTTGTCTGATCTATCCTTGTATAATAACCTCTCCATGCCCCTACCCTCCCCACCCCACGCCACCCCTACCCCCACCCCACCCCCACCCCCCACCCCCAATAAAGTGTTTTCGGTCACCCGACCGACCCAAAATTTTGCCACCGACCGTAAACGTTTTTTCGCCACTGGGAAAAAACACACACGCACACGCACGCACACACACACAGACACACACACACACACACACACACACACACACACACACACACACACACACACACACAGAGCGCTCCCCTAAAATTCGTAAATCCTTCACTAGAATCGGCATTTAAATTTCAGGTGTACGAAACATCGTTTTTGTAGTGTTCAAAACATTGGTGTGTATGTACATGTATGTGTGTGTGTGTGTGTGTGTGTGTGTGTGTACGTGTGTGTGTGTGCGTGTGTGTGTGTGTATGTGTGTGTGCGTGTGTGCGTGTGTGTGTGTACGTGTGTGAGTGAGTGTGTGTATGTGCGCGCGCGCGCGCGCGTGTGTTTATGTGTGTTTATTTGTGTGTGTGTGTGTGTGTGTACGTGTGTGAGTGAGTGTGTGTGTATGTGTGTGCGCGCGCTTGTGTGTATGTGTGTTTATTTGTGTGTGTGTGTGTGTGTGTGTATGTGTATGTGTGTGTGTGACTGTGTGTGTGTGTGCGTGAGTGTGTGTGTGTGTGTTTTGTATGTGCGTATGCGTGTGCGTGCGTGCGTGCGTGTGTGTGTTTGTGTGTTTGTGTGTGTGTGTGTGTGTGTGTGTTTGTATGCGTGTTTGCATACAAAACGCCGTTTTTACATGTCTACAAAACGACAACCAGTCTTTGAGAGAGTACAAATTCCTACATACCCCTTTTATTCCATGTTACCAGAAAAAATGTTTGGGGGCGGAAATGAGAGGGGGTGGGGGTGGGGTCGTCAGGCCTAAAACAAAATGACAGTATCATCTGGGAAAGATAAAAGCTCTGGACGATTTATTTTTGCTTGATACTGAAACAAATCAAAGCATTGAAGTAGAAGCAGAATGGACGTTGTGGGCAACCTTTGTATTTATTTATTTTTCCAGTTTTCCATTTCTTTAATAGTTAACATAATCCACTTTTCGCGGATACTTCATACTGTGTAAAAAGTTTTATCTACTGAGTAGTTTTAATGCATGTCGTTCAATGAACTTTCAACCGAAGTCCATACATAGCGCAGTAGTTTTATGTGCACGCACTTTTCAAAGATACTTCACTCACTTAAGGTCTTAGGCTAGTCTCAAGGGAAAATGTGTTGTGTTAGCATATATTTCACATCTTTTTATATGATAGTATTATATTAACATTAGCCAAGAAAAAAATACAAACAGATGTTTTCTGGTTGCCATGGTTACAGAAAAAACAAGATGGCCACCAGTGAAAACAACCCAACTTGTAACAATGATATCTCTAATTCTATCCAACACTGAACAATGAAATTTGCACCATTTCATTTGGACTGCAAAAGCATATGCAATCAATCTAAAATTCTAAGTTGTTTGATAAATAAGAAATTCGTTATATTTTTGTGCTTTTATTACTGTTTTCCCGCCGTAATTAGAGCTCAAAAACCATCAAAAAACTATTCTATGCATCACCAGATCACTTTCAGACTGGTTAGTTGCATAATACAAACTGAAAATAGCAAGTGTGGAAAGTTTCTACTTGCTCTATGTAAATATGTAGTCAGGGCAGTTGACACAAGGTTTAAAAAACATAGTTTTGAGAAAAACGCAAATAAAGGAAATAGTTACCAGTCCCACCTTCTGATATGGGGCTACATGGCAATTTTCAAGTTTTCTGGAGTCCCACACACCAGCACTTTGCTGTACACCTCATGCACAATGAAATGCACCCTTTTGGTAGTGATCACCCCCCTCTTTTCCCCTGTACCAATCCTCTTTTCCCTTTCTTCGTGCATGTAGGACTTTCCGTCTTTGCTTCCCTGAGGTTGCTGCTTGCCTTCTAGACACCTCTACTCTTTCTTTACTGTCAGAACTGCAAAGTCAAGAACTTTCCCTGCAGCATTTGTCTCTTCTGGCATGTGGATGGCAGAAACCACACCATTTAGGGAGGAGTGTCCCCTCCGCTGCCATGTACCATCCACAGACACTGCAGTCTCCACAACATGTTGCTCAGTGTGAGTCAGCAGACAAATGAATTTCTTTGGCAGCTTCAGCCATACTACGCTGACAAAGTGCAGAAGCTGATACTTTCAGAGCATTCACTTGATTCCTGTATGCTGCATTGGTCATAGCCTTTGGCATGTTCATGAATGCTGAGAAAGTTTTATCTTTCCCTCCCCTGGCATTCTGTACATGACAACAACTCCTTCACGGACAAAAACAACACGTCCAAGTCTACAAATACATAGCCATACTCACGATCACACAATGAGGTTGATGCATCTTCACAAGAGGCAAGTTTCTGAGCAGATGCACTCCCGCAAACTTTATTGTTGCTATTTGCCTCGGCAATATTGTTGTCACTATGCCCAGCCCTGTCAGTAGCGACTAGCGTCAGTGTCACTACCCTGCGCAGACTCGCCACCGATACTTGGCAAGCCTGCTCCAGCTTGGACTCCGCCTCACCCCATCTCGGATAACTTCCTCTCACCACCACAGTCTTTCCCTACGAACTGATTCCCCATGAATCGCCTCTTTCTTCTCAGCACACTCGCAAACTTCCTCTTAATCGTCATCTTGCACTCTGCGTTCAAATAGACTCGGCAGTTGCAGCGTTCACACAGCGCGCGAAAAGCGGAAGTTGACACCAGCCAAATGTCACTGTTAACTGTGCGCTGATTGGCTTATCAGACCCTTCAGCTCATTATAATACTCTGATCATCCAATGAAATTCATCCATAGAAAACTATAGGGATCGTTTCAAACATAAAACTGTGATGAAAATGGAGCAATTTGGTGAAAGAATTATGTTTCTATGATGAAAAATAGGGAAGTTATGAGTTACTGAATATTAATTAGGTCATCAGCTGATTTGACAGCACAAAAAATGTTTATACCATGCATAATAAATGACAATTTTCATCATTTTCTGCCACTTTGACAAGTTTATTGTTTACATCCATGCATAGCTGAGACTTTGTGGCGTCTAAAACTGGGGTCCTCTCAAAACTCATAATTTTGAGAAAATCATAATTTTTCAAGGTAGCCTAAGACCTTAACATTTCGAAAAGGGATTCAGAGGGATCAAGGATAAAAGAATTTTGAATCAACGTCAAAACCTTTTCAGTGAGAATAAATTGACTTAGAATCCATAGAGCACTCTGAGAGCGCGAACCTCCACCAAGGACGCCACAATTTGTCTTCCATGACCTCCATGAGCTGTTAGTTGAGTTCATTTTAGTGGCTAAATGGGATTTCTGAGTGCCGAACGCATACGACGACGTTATCAATATTTGACGTTATCAACTTCGTGGTTTGCGATAAAATTTCATTTTTGGTCGCAATTCCAAAATGGAATAACAGATGACCTCCAAAATTAAATGGATTCTCTCTTGGGTGAAACCCTGACCTTCCAGGAAATTTTATCAGAATCCGTTGTGAACTTTTTAAAAGTTGTTTTGCTGAATAACCAATTAACTGGCTAAAAAACATATGAACCGAGGGTAAGATATGACCTTTTTGGCAGAGGAAACAACAGAAAAAAGTAGAACAATTTCTTAGCACTTGTCGTGTTGCAACATGGAATGTCACGTTCATAATACACGGCTTTTGACAGAATCATTTGCATTAACATCCAATGTATTTCCTGTGGAATTTCATTAAACAGTTTAAAGTTGATTCATAATAGGTGATAGGAGATAGTTTCGCTGTATCAAAACATTCCACAGTTACGTGATCTGAACAAAGTCTACGGTCTATGCTCAAAGCAAATGCCGGAGGTATGGTGAACTGAACAAGAGAATTTGATTTCGCAGTGGAAAGTGATCAAAATCTTCATTTCACATAGTTTGCCTTGCCCAGAGTGGTGGTGTGACCAGAGGCTGCACAGAATAGTATGCTACGTGGGTAGTCATCCTTAGAGTAAAATCGCTCATACGTATTCTCTTTCCTTCTAAATCCACGTGTATTTTTAGGTGTCAGTGTGAAAGGTTCAATCGACAGCTGCGACGGAACCAATGGGAATGAGTCAGCATTCGAAGCTACTAGGCAGACATTCCAAATGGTGGAGCAGAATGCTCTCTCTGTGCCATCCGGATGACGTCAAACTTAACGCCGGTTTCGTGCTCATCATTCAGATGTAACCTTTCTGATTTATCTGCATTGCTGTTTGTGAATCGAAATTTCCTTCAACTGATGTTTTATATAGATCGATCTTGTTGCACCTGACCATCTGGCACGTACATGCATAATATTTACAAAAGTTCACGGCACCAGGCTATGTCAGACGTGGAAAATTAACCATTCAGAATGGCCGAGGATTTTTTCCTGGCTGCCGAGTTCAGCCCTTGATCACTGAGCACTCACACAGGCTGGATGCCATAAAAGAGTTCCCCGAGCCGATGTGTCTTCGTTCTGGCGG
>JAWQFJ010023574.1:27500-40867 GCA_034096865.1 Theodoxus fluviatilis | reverse complement strand
ATGGATCACACACGCCAGCCTACAGCTGTGATGGATCACACACGCCAGCCTACAGCTGTGATGGATCACACACGCCAGCCTACAGCTGTGATCCATACAATTTTTCTTTGTGGTTCCAATTCCAAAACTGGATAACAAATAACCTCGAAAATGTATTAGATTGTTTTGTTTTCTGGTAAAATCCTTACCTTCCTTTTTTTTTCAAAATCCGTTTTGAAGTTTTGGGGCTACTTTGGACAGAGAATAACGAAACAACCAAAACATCAACCAACCGACCAAACAACATAACCCACTTGCCGGAGGTAACAACCTTGACGCAAGTCCTCGACAACTCCTTCCTTCACTTGGTCACCGATTCCGGGGAACAGCGGCAAGAACCCCAAGGTTCCTGCACGTGCCCCACCCACAACCGCAGCCTTCCTTGGCTGCTGCTCAGGCCTCCTCACACATGGACACATCACTGACAACTACGCTATTTCTGTAGGAAATGTCGCGCTCGCAAGTTCCTAAAGCAATGTTCTGTCGAGTGTCCGCCCAACAGATGTTGGTTGGTTGGTTGATGTTTTATGGCCTATCAGCCTTTGTAGGCTATGTAAGGCCAGTAAGCACGAACATCTTTTAAACAGTTTGGAGTAAACGTTAATCAAGTCACGGTGTTCTTAGTTATTCGCCTCTTACGAATCGCGTAGGGAGACGCGGTGGGTCAATTCTTATCCCGAACCCACAGGGGGACCGCCCAACAGAAACACGTACTATTTTTCATGTCCGTCGGACACTCCCTTGGACACTCCCTCAAACAGACAATCAGATGGGTTCCTGCTTATGATATAGGGGTGGGGAAATGTCCAGCAATGTCCAAATGGTGGCCTCGCCACGCTCGATTAGAATTTTCTGTGACTTCTGCTACTTCACCTGTCAGTTGTAGGATATCCAGAAGCCTAAAATGAATTTCTTGTACAGTTCTTGATCACTGTATCTTTCTAAAGTGTGCCGTTCATTGCGAAAACCCGGGTGTCGTCACATGAAGCGTTGCTGACTCGATAAAGTTCGAAGAAGATATAGCACCGACTCCATGTTGAATGATTGGGTGGAGAGCGGAGTTAATGTTGAATATAGGATGCGATTTCACACCACAGGGCGTTTTTCTCATTTTGTTTGTGAGGAACTGATTGGTTGGGGACTTGTAAATCGAAAGAAATACCGTAATATCACAATGAGCACGACGTTACGAGAAAAGTTGAAAAGAAATCTATAATCACACTAATTTTCGTGTAGTACACGTGGCCTAGTGGGTATTATTGTCGACTTGAACGCAGTTGACTCGATTTCATCTTCTGGACGATGCCCTCGTCTTAATATCTCACCCCAGTTCTCATTCAGTATTTTACCGGACAGACGGAAGCTTCGTGTCCTTTCAATAAAACTTGCCACGTGTGAGCAAATCTTTACGCCCTACAAGACACCGAACATTCACAAGACGCCTTTAGGCCTGTTTCAATCGAGACACCCTTAGCCTACTAGTTTGGTGGTGGTGGTGGGGTGGGTGGTGATGGTGGGGTGGCTGGGTGGGGAGACATGGAGAGGTGACTCCGCCTGGACTCGCCTCTCCTTGACCAACTGGGACCTTGGCAAACGTGTTCCCCTACGTAGTGGGGCAGCGTGTTGGCCGTGTGCTGCTTCCCGTGTCGGGGGAGGAAGGGATCCTAGTGGTTGAGAGGAGCTGTTGCTGCGGCAGCAGTCGACCCAATACACCACTTTGGCCCGGACTTTCCCTAGACGGGTGGTCAGATGGACCCGGTCTGACCAATCGGCTGGTCGCGTCTGCCTGAGGTGTCACCATTTTTGTAGGGACTAGGCCCCTCCTTCCCCTGCCCCCCTCTTCCTCCCTATCAATAAATTGTTTAGACTAGATTGCTTTTTCTGGTGACTCCGAAGGCGGCGGCTTAAGGGTCAATCGTGTATTGTGAAGTTGTGGGAGGACGTCGCTTTACATGAGTATATTCCCGGCAGAGCCCTGGCATGGTGACGCGCTGGGCATTCGTGCAGACCGTGTCCCCTTGTTGGACTCCGTAGTGGTTGGGGAGTGCCGGGGATGAATTTGTAATCATTCAATCATGGAAAATACCAAGCGAAAAAAAACACACTTCTAAAAGACAAAGAGAGCTTTTCTGATTCTACTGCCCATTTTGATGACGCCAGCTCTCCTCGCTTTCTCCTCGTCCATTCTATCGATCAGCAAAATCCACTTAGCAAAGTGTCTCCGTTTGCCATTGCAAAAGCCATCCAAGGCATTGCTGGTGAGCCCCAGCAGGTAAAAAGGTCAGGAGTGAAGACCTTCTCGTGGAAGTAACCAGGAAGTCCCACTCTTCCAACCTGCTGATGGCGTCAACCTTTGCAAACGTCCGGGTGAAAGTTGAGCCTCACACTAGTTGTAATTCCTGCAAAGGAATTATTAAATGCCGAGACCTTGCCGATCTGACCGAAAGCGACATATTAGAAGGACTAGGGGTGTCCGAAAGTTGACAGCCAAAGGTGATGGTGTGATCAAGCCCACAACACGATCCTGTTGACTTTTGGTACACCCCACTCTCCCTTCGTGAAGGCCGGCTACCTTCGAATTGTTGTTGACCCTTTTTATCCCCAACCCACTACGTTGTTTCAAATGCCAGCAGTTCGGCCATCATCAGGACTCTTGCAGTCGCGCTGCCCACTGTTAGCGATGCGGTGGTGATGACGACACTGATGATGGCTGCCGCAACACCCCGAAATGTGTCTACTGTTGTGACTCTCACCCGTCTTTCTCTCGCGACTGTCCCAAGTGGTAGCACGAGAGAGAGATCCAGATGGTGAGAGTCACCAAGAACATACCCTTTCCAGAGGCGAGACGACTTGTGGAGGCTGCGACGAGGCACTTCGTATGCCTCTGTTCTTAAGTCGGTCAAGTCTGTGGCTTGCCAAACCACCGTCACATGGCCGAAGGGTGACAAGCCGAAAGCTGTCTGAGTAGGTGTCAGCTGCCGTCCAGCCGACTTCTGGAGAGACACTCAGGAAGATATCCAAGCCACCTGAGTCGTCTCGGCTGCCTACCAAGGCGCCCAAGAAATCGGAGAAACGAGCTCCACCGACAAAAGACGGGTTCAGTGCGCTGCAGGCCTCTGAGGAAATGGAGACATCAGATCCCGTCTCTCAGGCTCCTCAGAGCCACGTCCACTCCCCGAAAAAGAAATGAGCACTGTAGTTCGGTGGAACTGTCGAGGTTTGCGGGCTACTTTTGAGGAGATTTTACTCCTAATATCATTACTGACCCCCCTTGTTCTCTGTTTACAAGAGACTCTTATAAGAACTTGTGATAAGTCTCTTGTCGTGGTTTTACAACTTTTTCGTCTTCTTGTTCAAAAAGGGCTGTGGGTGAGGTGTGTGTTGTGATGGGAAATGTTCCTCATGGTCTCGTCTCCCAGTCCACTCCACTGCAGGTAGTGGCTGTGCGGGTGACACTTCACAGACCCATCACCATATGTTCCCTGTATATCTCCCCCCCACCTCCAGATCATCTTTAAATCGTGCCGATTTCGAAGATTTGATTTCTCAGTTACCACCACCTTTTCTGTTACTTGTGGATTTTAATGGCCATAACCCCTTGTGGGGTAGTCATATCACTGACGCTAATTACAAACTTTTAGAAAAGTTCATCTGTGATAATAATTTATATCTGTTTAACACTGAGCTGCCTACTTATTTTCATCCTGCCTGTGCATCATTTACCGCCATCGACCTCAATGTGTGTTCCCCCTCTCTGGCCGTGGATTTTTTCTGGCAGGTGAGGGAGGACTCTCATGGGTGTGACCACGTTCCAGTCGTGCTGACAAATGCCAGACCCTCTGCTACTCAAAGGCCGTTTCGATGGAAACTCTAGGCAGCCGACTAGACTCTTTCGCTTCCTCCGTGAGACTCGGCTCCGTGCGGAAGCCTTCGATGGCGGCGATGACCCTGTAGGCTCTTTTACAACTGTGTTAAATGAAATTGCCCTCCTTTCCATCCCTCAGGCCTCGAAAGCACCACGACGGGTGCATCGTCCCTCGTTTAACCAGGAGTGTCGAGATGCTCTTCGTAAGAGAAACAAGGCTCTTCGACTCTTTCGAAGAAACCCATGCCCCGAGAATCTTCGCCGTGTCAGGGAACTTTGAGCCCTAGCTCGGCGCACCATCCGCGCTGCCAGGAGGCAGTCCTGGAGAGAGTAGGTTAGTAAGCTCTCCTCCAGGACTCCCATTCGCACGACGTGGGAGATGGTGCGGAAGATCTCAATGAAGTTTGTTTCTTCTTCGGTCTTTCATCTGTCCGTTGATGGGAGGACTGCCGACGCGACACCTGAGATTGCTGATGCTCTAGATGCCACCTTTTCCCGTAACTCGTCTATTTCCTTCTGTAATCCGTCGTTCGTCGGGAACAAGGCGGAGCGTAAAAAGATTGGCCTCAGGTTCGAGTCTGACGACTCTAAAGTTTACAATGTGCCTTTTTTCTCTGCGGGAGATTCTCGACTCGTTGAAAAACGCCCATGGTACGTCTCCGGGTCCTGATGGCATTCCTCATCAGATGCTCAAGCATGTGTCTAAGCCATCGCTCCAGTATTTACTTGAAATTGTAAATACTATTTGGTCTTCGGGTTCTTTCCCACTTTCGTGGTGGGAGTCTATTGTCGTTCCGGTTCTCAAACCGGGTAAAGATCCTACAGACCCTGAAAGTTACCGTCCAATAATCCTCACAAGTTGCGTCTGCAAGACCTTAGAGCGGATGATTAACACCCGGCTCGTCTGGTTCCTGGAGAAGCATGGAGACCTCAGTGACGTCCAGTGCGGCTTCAGGAGACAGCGTAGCACGGCTTATCATCTCGTTCGTTTTTGACCGTCTTGTGTGGAACGCTTTTTTGCGTCGGGATGGATGGATGTTGTTTTACGGCCTATCAGCCTTTGTAGACTATATAAGGCCAGTAAGCATAAAAATCAATAGAACAGTTGAGTAAACGCAAATCAAGTCACGGTGTCCTTAGTTATTCGCTTCTTATGAATCGTGTAGGGAGACACGGTGGGTCAATTCTTACCCCGAACCCACAGGGGGATTTGCGTCGGGAACATTGTGTTGGAGTGTTTTTCGACCTCGAGAAGGCTTACGACACCACGTAAAGATATGGCATCTTGTCCGATCTCCACGCCATAGGTTTTCGGGGTAGACTCCCACATTTCATTACTAATTTCCTGCACGATCGCTTGTTTAGAGTTTGCGTTGGACACGTTTTATCCAAGTCTTATCCCCAGGAAATGGGCGTCCCTCAGGGCAGCATTCTGAGTGTGACACGTTTTAGTGTGAAGATTAACAGTATCGTGAAAAATCTTCTTCCCGGAAATCACTCTTTTTTATATGTAGATGATTTTGTAATCGTTTGCCTTGCCAAGAGCATGAGTTTTATCGAGAGGCAGCTGCAACTGTCTCTCAATCGCCTTGTGAATTTGTCGGGTTCGAACGGTTTTTAATTTTCTTCATCGAAAACTGTGTGCATGCACTTTTGTGCATGTCGCAGATTACACCCTAATAATGTTCTGCTTCTAGATGCATTTTCTTTACCTGTCGTGGAGGAAACCAAGTTTCTTGGATTCCTCTTCGACAGACGTTGAACTTTTATTCCGCATCTTAAATATTTACGCGTCAAATGTACCAAGGCCCTCAACCTACTTAGAGTTGTTGCTCACTCCCACTGGGGAGGTGGTAGCAGTGTTTTTATACTCCTCTATCGTGCCTTGGTACGCTCCAAACTAGATTACGGTTGTTTTGTGTATGGGTCAGCTCGCAAGTCGTACTTGTCGATGCTTGACCCAATACACCATCAGGGTTTACGTTCTGTCCTCGGTGCCTTCCGTATCTCCTGTGGAAAGTTTATATGCGGAGGCACGCGAGCCTCCACTTTATTTACGTAGGCGCAAGCTTGCGTTACAGTATGTAATTCGTGCCAGTTCTAACCCGACCAATCCCACTTATCCTTGGGTCGTCCAGCCGAAGTTTCTGCACCTTTACGCGGCCAAGCCCAGTTGGGAATACGAGTTAAGGAGGATATCGCGGCTGTAAACATTCGGTTGGACAACATTTTTACCTATCCTTTCTATCTGTCACCGCCGTGGCTCATGCCTGAGCCTTTTGTTTTACTTAATCTAGCAAAATATGTGACCCTCCATCACTAAATGAGTCGGTTGCGCAGTCGAGTCATTTTGCGCAAACCGCCCACAAAGGAGGTTGGGGTTGTAGTGGCCAACTTCGAGATTTTTTTTCTTGGCTTCTCTAGTCCCTTCTTCATTGTATAAGTTTCATATTTGAAATCAACTTGTAAGAGTATGCTTTATGATGATTTTTGGGTGTGGTGGTAAATCATTGACAAGAAAACATCTGCGAACCGATCGTTAACATCCAGCATTTCTCAAAGTGTTATAGCCACCACTGCAACAGATCGACGGGGGAATACCCTAGGCTGCCAACCAAAGCCAAATACACTGCTTCATCTCTGTGGCAAATTTCATGAGTCTCGAATAAGGGTTGCTAAGGGAAAAGGGGGAATAATGTCTGTAAACTTAAAACGCGTTTTTCCTCAAAAAGCGTATTTTTAGGGTGTTGATCTTCAAAGACATGTGAAATCGTGTAGATGGTTCGAATGACGGGGATCGTGTGACGGCGGCTGTTGCCGCCCGCGACTTTGTCTTGCGCTTTCGCCTTCCAGATGAGATTTCGATCTACTCCGCAGAACTGACGCGAACCCTTGTGGTCCCTGACTCACTTTCGGCCTTACAGGCTCTGCGGGGTAGAGAGATTCCCCATCCTTATTTGTTTGGCATATATATCCATCTCTGACAGCTACAGTGTGGCGGTACTAAGGTCGCCTTTTGCTGGGTCCCTAGCCATATGGGCATTCCGGGGTATGAAGGGGCAGATCAAGCTGCCAAGTCTGCTCTCTCCCTTCTCAGGTCCCTGGGTAGGATCCCGGCGGGCGACCTGGTACCCCGTATTAATAATTACATTTTTAAAGCTAGGTCAGGCCGACTGGGACGGCATTGCACATAACAAACTTCATGAAATATCTTTTGTGTGAATTGAGCGACTCTCTCCCACATCGCTCACAAAAAGAGAGAAAGTTGTGCTCTGCCGTTCCCGGATCGGCTATTTTGTTCTGACTCACTCATATTTGTTGCGGTCGGAGCCTCCACCGGAGTGCCACGCCTGCCAGTGCAGTCTCACCATGCAGCACGTTCTGGTGGAGTGCCCTCGACTTGCTCATATACGGAGTGGGTCGAGCAGTCTGTCAGACATTTTTTAAGATCTTCTAGCTGATATAAATGTTTTAAATAGATTCAGAGTTCTATTTTCGTCTAAGAGTCGTATAATGACTTCATTGTTTACGATATTTCTTCACTTACGTCTTCTGAGGTAATCTTCTAATTGCAGATTTTTATACAGTGGAAGTACATTGTAGCCTTCAAGGCTGATAAGCCCTTGAGCTCATCCATCCATCTATCCCTAAATGCATTGTGGATGACGAGGGAAATCGAGATGTAAAATTTTGCCCTATCGCCCTTTATGCTTTTTCGTGTTGAAGGTTCTACACAGCCTTTGCGGGCTGGTGGGCAGTGGGACTTGATTTAATGGATTTCGTGTGGCCGATTAGGTGAGTTGTACTAGACTCGACTGTCGTGGAGAGTTTTTATACCTTGATAATGATGGGCGTTTATTAACGTTGTGGCCTTATATAGCCTACAAGGCTGATAGGCCTTTTAACTCCATCCATCCATCCATCCATCCATCCATCCATCCATCCATCCATCCATCCATCCATCCATCCATCCATCCATCCATCCATCCATCCATCCATCCATCCATCCATCGTCTATGAATCATACTATGTCTTCATTGTTTTCGATATTTCTCCACTTACCTATTCTGAAGTAATCTTTTAATTGTACATTTTTATATTGTGGAAGTATGTTGTAGCCTTGAATGGCCTTCAAGGCTGCTGAGCCTTTGGGCTCCATTCATCCATCCCTAAGTGCTTTGTGGGTAACGAGGGAAATGTTTTGCCCTAACGCCCTTTATGCTTTTTCGTGCATGAAGGTTCTAAACAACCTTTACGGGCTGATGGGCAGTGGGACTCGATTTAATGGATTTTATGTCACTGCTTAGGTGAACTGTATTAAGCGCCACTGTCGTGTAGACATTTAATACCTTGGTAAAGATGGGTGTTTCTTAACATTGTGGCCTTACATAGCCTACAAGGCTGATAGGCCCTTAAACTCCATCCATCCGGCCATAATTATAGTTAATTCTCCTTTCCCGCCTTTAATCCCACCCACCGTCACCCCGACACTTATTCCCACCTTTGCCACTCTCACTTCCTCTTGATTTCTGTCTGCCTGCTTACCTGCCTGCCAGCTGCCTGCCTGCCTGTCTGTGTGTCTGTCTGTGTGTATGTCTATGTGTCTGTCTGTCTGTCTGTGTGTCTGTCTGTGTGTCTGTCTGTCTGTCTGTCTGTCTGTCTGTCTGTCTGTCTGTATGTATGTATGTATGTCTGTGTGTGTCTCTGACTGCCTTCCTCCCTTCTATCCCCTCCCCCCTCTCTCTTTTACTCATACACATTCACATACGCACGCATGCTTTATTTCATGAACGCACACATAAACGTGTACGCATAAGCACTTATAGCACACATGCAAATGCTAGTATGCAAAAAGAAAACATGTAAACGTGCGCTCGCACGCACCAACGCACACATAGGCACACAGATATACACACATACGCGGACTGGAAGAATACTTCTACACTCACACATTCACATACTTGGCACACATGCGAACTGACGCTCACGCATGTGCAAGCACACACATACACAAACCTTGTTTTAGACATCTAGGTACGCAGACGCGCGCGCGCGCGCGCGCACACACACACACACACACACACACACACACACATATATAAACAAGGGCATGTCATGACAAAATAATATAATTTTCACGTATGACAAAAATCATTAGAAAGCACAAGACTTTATCACGCAATATGATAATCAAGATGAATATAGGCACACTCGCAGGCACATACACACGCGCGCGCGCGCACGCACGCACACACACACACTCAACTACGCGCGCGCGCGCACACATACACACACACACACACTAACACACACACGCGCGCGCGCACGCACACACAGACACACACTCATTCGCACATGAACGCTGGCGCGCACGCACACACATATTCATGCACGAACACATGCGTGTGCTCACTCACTCATCCACTCACTCACTCATTCACCCACTCGCTCACTCACTCGCTCTCTGACTCACTCTCTCACTCACGCACTCGCTCTCTCACTCACTCACTCACTCGCTCGCTCTCTCACACACACTCGCCCTCTCACTACTCACTCACTCTCTCATCACACACTCGCCCTCTCACTCACTCATTCACTCCTCCTCTCACTCCAGTCCACTCCACTCCACTCACAAATACACACAGCGACATTTACAGACCCCCACACAGTCCAGACGTCAAACAGGAGAGAACATACTTTTTGGGGGAGAAACCCCCCACAACAACGATAAAACCGGTTAGTCGCAATTGCATGCAGGTAACGGCAGTTAAAACGTGGCTTACCTTTGGCTGCCCGTGACTTTTGCCTCTGAGCTAGGGCTGAACCTCAATGCACAGGCAACGCTGGGGAAACGTCAATAATAATCGTTTTGCATTACATCTCTCTCACTTATAATTTCATCCTAACTTGCGTAGGTTGGTGTTGGTGTGAGAAGAATGCCTGTGCACAACTGTGATGCGGACGTGAGGCACAGGTAGAAGGTTGGTGCATTCTAATCCAGTTGATTAGACACCAGCCTTACGAGAGCCGACAGTCACACGGACGCGTGAGCGAACACTTGACGACGGGGTCCGGGAAGCAAAGGTAAACGAACGCACGCCGTTCCCCGCGCGGTCGCGGAAGTAGAGAGTAGGAAACAAGTAGGTGGCTGAGTTCAACGTGGGGAGAGAGCCCAGTCGTTTTGTTTATCATCGATACGAACGATGACTTGTTCATCATAACAGTTATGGGCGTAAGTTGGTCATGAATGCAAGCATATTTTGTCTTTGATTTAGCCTTATATTATTTCTTTCTCTCCCTGTTTAGTTTGCAGATTGGCAAATTTAAAAAAATAGTCTGAATGTAGGCGGGCATAACTGAGTTAGTGAGATTTTGGTGTCAGTCAATAAAATGAGTGAGTATGGAGATTGTTAGGGGTATATAAAATCTATGGTGGGATTGGGTGAAGTAGGGATGGATGGATGGTTTTTTATGGCCTATCAGCCTTTGTAGGCTATGTAAGGCCATTAAGCACGAAAATCACCAGAACAGTTTAGAGTAAACGCAAATCCTGTTACGGTGTACCTAGTTATTTACCTCTTACGAGACGCAGTACGTCTATGCTTAACCCCGAACCCACAGGGGGATGGGTGGAGTAGGGGGCGTAGATTATTCCAGGGTAAGCGCATTCATCTCTCGTTGGACTTTGACGTAGGCTGCACAGTGTTTCCCTTTCTCCTTTGAGCAAAAACTGTCCTGTCTTGTGTTTGAGAGTAACACAGGGCCGGATCCCCTCGATGCCCCCCTCATCAGCTGGGACACCTGGCTGCTGAGCTCTGGCGGCCTGCTCCTGTAGCTCTGCCAGGGGTGGCCCCAAGCAGCCAAAGAGGTTACCGGGTGGCATCAGGACAGGGTCAAATAATTCAGATCTAACCCAACGTTCAAGCTGCCCCGGAACCCTAACCCACGCCCTGCAACATCCTTGTCGTTAAATCCACTCCCAACAACATCACTACACATATCTGCGTACCACTCAAACAGAACAATCCATATCTATCACTCACTCATCGTTTCGTATTGCAAGACAGTTTTTCTATGAAGCAGCCCATGTGAGGTGAATTTATTGGTCTTATTAAATCGAAGACAAGCAGAAATGAAAACAATGGGATACAAGACAAAGAAGAAGCCAACTTTTCCTACTGAAAATGTTTTCATCAGGTTGAAGAAATGAAATTCAGTCGAACGTCGGGCTACAGAGTTGAAGGATACTACGCGGCTTCTGATGTAACTGTGTGGTTCGGGCAGACAAAATCTGGCAGGGGATATTTTCACACTCTCTGGACAAGTTCGTGAGCGGAGTGTTCGCTCGGTTCGGAACGGCCTTTGCGTTGTCGTTTTGCCAGAATCTTCCTGTCATCTCTGAGCCGAGCGTGCTCATTAACCCCTTCACCCCATTTGTAAAATGTTACGGGTACCTTGAATAAAAATTTAATCATAATAACTTTTTTTGTTTCAGACACGTTTTATTTTTGTCCTCTTGATATTTCTCTCATGTAGAAAATAGTAGTCTTTCCTGTGAGGCTCAGATAATGGGCATACAACGTTTAATATACTAGAATAGCTTAGAATCTGTGAAAAGGAACACTGTGTGTAATTCAGGAGTTTTTCCCAGACAAGTTTTTTTTTTCTTCTTCATGACAACATATTTCTCTCACACAGAAAATACTCACCTTTCCTTTGAGGCTCAGATAATGACCATAAACATGTACAATACAAGAATAGCTAAGAATATATTTTAAAATATAGGCCTTCAACCCCAATACCTTACCAAATCCCTCTCACATGTGCAGGGCCATTTTATCGGGACACAGCGGGACTTCCGGAGTGAGGAGGGTTGACATGGAGGCCGCCCTGGTGGCCACAGAGACACGTGACCGGCAACAAAGGTCTCCTTCCTACCCCGTCCCTTACCCACATCCCCACCCTTTACCCCCCATCTCCACCCCTCATCCTCTACCCCCATCCCCCACTCCCATCCCCCATACCTTACCCCCATCCCCCACCCTCTTTCCCCACCCCCAATCTCTACCCCCATCTCCATCCTCTAACCCATCCCCCACCCTCTTCCCCACCCTCTACCCTCATCCCCCCACCTTCTACCCTAATCCCACATCCCCAACTCTCACCCTCAACCCCCACCCCCACCCCCCACCCTTTACCCACATCCCCCATCCCAACCCATCACCCTCTATTCCCATCCCCCCATCCTGTACCCACATCCCCACCCCTCACGCTCTACCCACATCCCTCCCATCTTTTACAGTAATCCTCCTTTCCCGCATCTCTGCCATCCATAGGATCAAACACCCACGTTGCTTACAAGCTCATAATGTTATCGCCATTACCACCATCACCATCACCTCAGTCATCATTCAGCGTCGCCATGAAAAATGCGTGCACACGTTGCACGCCATAGAATGAGGAGTTGATAGCTATAAAAGGTCTTGTGCAAGAGTTACCGATGCTTTAAAGACAGGAATATATCACCAGTGTAATCTTATTTACGTTACTTGCTGCCTGGGAAAGGGCAGGGATACAACGTGAGGATAAAGGGGAGGAGGTGTGTACATGCGCGTGCGCGCATGTGTGTGTGTGTGTGTAAGAGTATGTACGTGTGTGTAAGTGTGTATGTGTGCGTGCGTGCGTGTGTGTGTGTACATGCGTGCGCGCTTGTGTATGTGTGTGCGTGTGCGCGCGCGCGTGCCTGTGTGTGTGTGTGTGTGTATGACAAACCATTTGTTATGTGTGTTCTTAGATGTCATTCGGAATCGCTGCAAAACGCTGCAAAATCTATATATTTTCATATCTATATTGCCGCGAGAAACAGGCAATACTCTAAAAAAACACCAAGATTTATCAGTGTACGGAATTGAAAGTCTATATTTGAAAGATATAATATATCCGTTAATTTCACAGCAATATGATTCGAATACCTAAGAATAGTTCCCAAGCCTTAATGTTCATTTAGTTATAAGTTTCCGCTCACTTTGATCTCTCACAAATAATTTTACAAATACCGGTTAATCTATTTCAGACCTCACGGATATCGTCAAATGTAAAAGCCAGGCGCATCATTGGCAGACGAAGAGACAAAACTGAATTCAAACAGACACAAATCCTTGGAATGTGATCACGGACAAGTTGATATCGCACACTAAACAAGCTAAGTGCTGTTTAATACAAGTTATTGATGTGTTTGACAGTTATTAGATTACGAAATACACGAATACGTCGTCACTGGCGTATTTAACAAAAGGATAATCAAGACCACGATTTTAAAAAAGAAGAAATAACAGTTGTTGTAAAACGCACACATGTTTTTAAAGCAGACAAGTTACTTATTGGTGTTAATGACTTGAAAGTCTTCAGACCCAGAAAACGCAAGAGATGAAAACTTACATACTCGACAAAGGTTAAAATGCCC
>JAWQFJ010023574.1:20000-22500 GCA_034096865.1 Theodoxus fluviatilis | reverse complement strand
CACACTTACACACACATAAGCATACATACATACACACACACATAAACACACACACACACATACATACACACACATACACATAAACGCACACACACACACATACACATAAACGCACACACACACACACACATAAACACACTCACACATACACATAAACGCACACACACATACACATAAACGCACACGCACACATACACATAAACGTACACACACATATACACATACACATACATGCACACGCACACGCACACGCACACGCACACGAACACGCACACGAACACGCACACGCACACGCACACGCACATGCACACGCACACACACACACACACATACACACATACACACATACACACATACACACATACACACATGCACACATACACACATACACACATACAAACTAGCACCCCTCGCCTCTGCACCCCCAGCCAAACACCACATCTGCTGAATAACTTCAATAGTTAAGGATTTTAAAGAAGACTCAAAAATCACCAATGCCAAGCAGGCACTATGGACATCTCGTAGTGAGGTAATGAAGCAGGGCAACATACATGTTTGCCTGTGCCCCAAACTAAAATTATCCTGTCCTTTGCTTTTCGCTTCCAGGTTGACCATATGGAAAGCTGAGTACTCTGTCGCAGATAGGCAGCGGAGAAATTTACATGAGACTGGGGAGGGACCCTTCCCCTCCAAACGACAACAACAACAACAACAAACCACAAAACAGAACAAAAAACCTACACGAAGAAACAAAACGAGGTCGAAATTAACCGAACGACGTCGCAAGAACGTCCTAAAAAGAATAAAAGGGGAAGAAAATCTATGTTGTTTAATAATCAGTATTATAATGTGCACAGATAAAATGACATAGTAAACATCGTTGGTCATTATTGAGCCTTTCTTGTCTTCAGTAATATGTAGAATTGAGTATTACAACAATCGAAGGAAAGTTCACGCACCTTTGCTCCCTGTGCTGACTACAGGCGAAACCTGCTCAAAACTTGCTGTGTTGCTTGTCACTGGTACACACCCGGCCACGAGTTGAACGTCCTAGTGTGCGTACAGATGGAGAGCGGTGGAATAACCTGCTGGAGATGAATAATTAGCTACATGTGGTCTTCCTCCTGCGGGTCCTGCAATAATCTGCGAGGCAAAGGCTGATGGCTGTTTAAACAATGAGCTTAGAGTGTTTGCTGCTTTATACACGTACTTGCAAAGCACATCGACATTGACAGGTATCGATCAACCAACCCAACTCTGTAGGACACCTTTATTGCACACGATAATGTGTATTGGATGAGCCACGGGTGTATGCTTTGTCCACACTGAAACATGTTCTCCATAATATGTACAGAGGACGTGTGCGGCGAATGTGCATTGTCGTGCGTAGGCAAGTTTGAGTGTGTATATATGAATGAGTGTACGCGCGTGCGTGCGTGCGTGCATGTGTGGGTGTGCATGCGTGCGGGCGTGACTGAGGGAGAGAGAGAGAGAGAGAGAGAGAGAGAGAGAGAGAGAGAGAGAGGGAAGGAGAGAGAGAGGGAAGGAGAGAGAGAGAGGGGGGAGGGAGAGAGAGAGAGAAAGAGAGAGAGAAAGAGTGAGAAAGAGAGAGAGAAAGAGTGAGAGAAAGACAAAGAAAAGAGAAAAAGAGAGAGAAAAAGAAAAAGCAAGAGAAATAGAAAGAGGGAGAAACAGAAAGACAGAGAGAGAGAAAAAAGAAAGAGAGAAAGAGGGAGAAAGAGAAATACAGAGAGAAAGACAGAGAGAGAAAGAGCGAGAGATTGACAGACACACACGCACGCACACACACACACACACACACGCGCGCGCGCACGCACGCACTCACACACACACACACACACACACACACACACACACATTAGTACTGTTTATCGAGCACCTACCTTTTGGCGCTCTCACCTCTTTGTTGTGCTCTCTCCTGACACGTCTGCACTCGCGCCTTTTATACTTTTTACAGGTTCTCTAGAATCACCAAGAAGCGATTAGATTGCAATCGATTGTCTTCGAAACAGCCTGAAGCGACGTCATGTGACACACGAAAGCAATCCACCCTGACTATCCCTGCGTTCCGTTGCACTCTGCTTCATCTCTGCTACGATGTAGCAGCCTTAAGAGTTTTGCTTATTTAATGACTTTAAAAGCACATTATCGTTAAAAATATAGGGTTTTGGAGGTCCTCTTTGAATACACGAATCCCCATATGTATTTAACACTCAAATGTATCCCTCTTGATCGAAAAAAACTACTTAACAAAAGCATTAGAGTCGAAAATCCATTATACACAATCTTTGGTGACGTTTCATCCAGTGGCAGAGGTCAACTTCGTGTCAAGGTCGCGCAGCAGCTAGAGCATCTCAGAAGGCGCTCTAACTGCTTCACACTAGAGTACGCCACTTGCTGTGCCTAGCAACGATGAAACTATAGAACCCGTAGCCGCATTTGATTGGCTCATACTAATCGGAACTAACTGGAAGTCACT
>JAWQFJ010023574.1:0-7500 GCA_034096865.1 Theodoxus fluviatilis | reverse complement strand
TACCCCCATTCAAATGAGATATCATTCAGCCGTTCTCGTCGTCATAACTTGATTAATAACCGCAGAAAATAGTGCAAAACATAACTTATCCATACTTTCTTGAAAAGGTATCTTCGTGATTAGCTCTCCAAGTATTGTTACCACGGTTCTTTCAAATTTTCCCCCTGCTATAAAGCTCCTGGACTTTCCCGTGACTACCCACGCCCCAAGTATTGTTACCACGATTCTTTCAAAGCTTCCCCCTGTAATAAAGCTCCTGGACTTTCCCGTGACTACCCACGCCCCAAGTATTGTTACCACGGTTCTTTCAAAGCTTCCCCCTGTAATAAAGCTCCTGGACTTTCCCGTGACTACCCACGCCCCAAGTATTGTTACCATGCACGATTCTTTCAAAGCTTCCCCCTGTAATAAAGCTCCTGGATTTTCCCGTGACTACCCACGCCCCAAGTATTGTTACCACGATTCTTTCAAAGCTTCCCCCTGTAATAAAGCTCCTGGATTTTCCCGTGACTATCCACGCCCCAAGTATTGTTACCACGGTTTTTTCAAAGCTTCCCCCTGTATTAAAGTTCCTGGATTTTCCCGTGACTACCCACGCCCCAAGTATTGTTACCACGATTCTTTCAAAGCTTCCCCCTGTAATAAAGCTCCTGGATTTTCCCGTGACTACCCACGCCCCAAGTATTGTTACCACGATTCTTTCAAAGCTTCCCCCTGTAATAAAGCTCCTGGATTTTCCCGTGACTACCCACGCCCCAAGTATTGTTACCACGATTCTTTCAAAGCTTCCCCCTGTAATAAAGCTCCTGGATTTTCCCGTGACTACCCACGCCCCAAGTATTGTTACCACGGTTCTTTCAAAGGTTCCCCCTGTAATAAAGCTCCTGGATTTTCCCGTGACTACCCACGCCCCAAGTATTGTTACCACGATTCTTTCAAAGCTTCCCCCTGTAATAAAGCTCCTGGATTTTCCCGTGACTACCCACGCCCCAAGTATTGTTACCACGATTCTTTCAAAGCTTCCCCCTGTAATAAAGCTCCTGCATTTTCTCGTGACTACTCACGCCCCATCCCTTCCAACACTTGCGACGACAGCTTGGGGCGCGTTGCTTGGCCTACCTAGTTGGCGAATAATTCCTCGCGAACAAGGCCGAGGCGAGGCAGGCCACTCGGCAACGGCCAATCATCAACTGGCAAGGCGAAAGTCGGAGAGAACATGGCTGCGTCCTGGCTCGGGAGTCAGTGAAGAAGTTGCCCATAGACGAAGTAACTGACGATAAAGACATCACAGCAGTTTTTCCACTTGACTAAACACACCATGGTGATATCTCGAATAGCACGAGAACTTATTCAACGGAAATAATGAAAGCAACCCGGGTTCAACTGTAGACAATGTTGTCGAAAATGTTGAGCCTCGATACACTCCGAATCAATTTAAGGGACATAATTCAGAGAGTTGACATGTGCGGTGCTTCATATGAGCAACGATAAAAGATTTTCGACAGTGTTTGTCCAACAGTTACCTATAGGAAAGTCTCATTAACGTACCCTGCAGGAGTATCCTCGGCGCTCTCTGTCGAAAAACAACGCGTTAGGTAGAACCACCTAGTTCCGGTCGATTCTCGAAGCGTCTGCTAGATCGCTCAAAGTACATGTATGTGAGGGTGGAAAACAGTACTGTGACATGTAAAGCTTGAATTAGTAGCAGCAGATAACTGTTTAGTTCTGGCTTGAATTGACAATTTCGTTTCCCTGGTCTGGCGAGGACCGAAAATTCACTATCATCGAGTGGATGAGTGATCAACTTGCTCGCACGGCGTAATGTATAGGCCTAACTTGTAAGATTGGGTCGATGATGACAAGAAAATGGCATTAAAACACACAAAAAGTTTCATTACAACTACAATCACCGATTATATTAATAACTGACCATTTTTACACTTACAGCTAGTACTCAAACTTTACAACGCAAACAAAACACATCTGCGGGATCTGCGGGGGAGTGTCGTGGTCTCGCATCAAAACTCAATGCACGAGTGATCGTTTCACTACCTGATCCGACATGGTATTCCAGCAAACAAGCAACTACTGCAACTTCATGAAGTTATTGAAATCTCAAAGTGTGATGTCAGACATCGATTGGCCGATCGAGTTCGACTGCAGCTGCCGTATCAAATGCTTGTGATTGTTTCGCTATCTGACCCGACAATAATTACTAAATATTGATATCAAAAGCACTATTAAAAAAATTTGGCTGGTGGTCTACCCTGCACAACTAAAATCTACGGTTAATATCATCTCCATAAGCCGAACTACGTGAAGTTATACATTACGCCGAGTGCGCGCAAGTTGATCGACTCGATGATAGTGAATTTTCGGTCCTCGCCAGACCAGGGAAATGAAATTGTCAATTCAAGCCAGAACTAAACAGTTATCTGCTGCTACTCATTCGAGCTTTACATGAAACATTATATCACACTAGCTCGATCGTCTGCTGGCGTAGTGACTATGGTTCGATCGCGTACGTCTGCTAGCCAGCTAAGTATACGTACGGTGAGGTTTGTTTACTTATCTTCTGTGGGTTTTGTGCAGAAAGTATACGTTAAAACAGTCTAATATGACTATTTTCGATTAGTGTTTAATGTAATTAATCTTTTTTCATGCTTTAATGTCATCCTTTTGCCACGATCTAGCGATCATCCCATGAGCTTCTATTTTTACCAGTCTACTGGAACTTGTGGAAGTAAAGGGACAAAACTCGGTATGAATTTCCGTTTCAGAAGTGAGAATGTCCTATATACATTCTCCTCAAATATACAAACGAACACTCGAACAGCGAATTCTTCCATGCACGTACATTTTCCTCATTCTTGGACAGTGAGAAGCAGATTACAGGCACTACCGTCAATTAACGGCAACCCAATTGGCACGGTCTCCGCCATTTTGTGTCATTTGGGCCTCTGCGGCTAGACGCAGCTAAGTCCTCCGACGCTTCCCCGACAAAGTCTCTTGTGAGCGAGTGCCTACTTGTGAGCGAGCCGCTCTGGAAAACGCACTCGCCTAGCGTTTCCTGCAAGGTCCTTGCAGAATCCTAGCGTGAGAACGAGTCACGTGAATGTGAAAACATCATTCTATCTGAATAACACGTTAGTCCAACCAGCCGATTGAAATATCATAATTTAACTGTGAAAACCCGTCATTGTCATGCGTAAATCAGCGTCAGAAGTGTGAGATGAACAGAAGAAATTATTATAATGAAGGTAATGATGAATGCAGTTTGCGGCCTATCAGCCTTTGTAGGCTATGCAAAGCCATTGGCTGCAGTATGGCTGGAGATAGTTACGAGTAAGAGCACGTTAAGTCTCGATCGCCTTGGCTATTCGCCTTTGACGAAACATAATGAGATGTTCCATTCTTATCCCCAAATCAGAGAGGGTTAGACAATGGGACATCAAGCAACATGAATGTTGTACACTCCGGTATTTGCTGCTGTTCACAAAATCCCAAAAGCGGAGCTCTGGTTGTAGGACAACTGACTAGACTATCGTCCGTAAATTAAGAAAAGCTCGGAGCTATGCAAGATTTTGATTCTGTGGTTCCCTAGCTCAGATGGAACAGGCTGTGACTCCTTAGAGAGCCAAATGACTAGACTATGGAAGAAGGGGACCTATCACAACGAAACCAGTCTACTGTCACAGAGTCGGCACAATGACCAGACTAAGATACAACAGCAAAGTCTTTCGTGGCTGACGAGGCCGGGCCTATCATATTCCTATTTATATTCATACAAGCAGGAGTCAAAGTGAAATACTTCGAACCGCCTCTGACTTCCCGTCGCGGTTCCGTTATTACTCAAGCAGGATGCATAGTCATGACTGTCATGTTGACTAGTCCCTCGTATAAATCACCGCACTTCTACCCCACCCCCACCCCCGTCCTCTACCGCCCACCTCTCCGCACCCGCCACCCCCCATCCCCTCCCCCCCTCACAACCCCCGCTTCCTGTCCTATGTCCTCTAATCTCACATCCCTGCCAGGGCTATCTGGACCATGCAGCCACCATTACTTCAGTCTCTCCCTAGTCAACACTTCCCCTCACACCACCTCTCCCACTCACTCCTCTCCCTGATGATAAAGTGATAGGTAAACAGGTGAAGGATTTCCACGAACAATCTCTCTCTCTCTCTATCTCTCTCTCTCTCTCTTTCTCTCTCTTTCTCTCTCTTTCTCTCTCTTTCTCTCTCTCTCTCTATCTCTCTCTCTCTCTCTCTCTCTCCTGCATTCCATATTTCTACTGTCACCTCACATGAGGTGATGCCTCTCTCTCTCTTCTCACTCTCCCCCTGCATTCCATATTCCTACTGTCACCTCACATGAGGTGATGCAATACATCCACGGACCTCAATGGCATCGGTTCTCATTTACTAAAGATTTCATTCCCAGCCATATTGCCTTCATTGACACACATCTATAATTTGTGTATAAGAAACAGTATCTTCTCGTCTCGTCTTCAACAAGCCAAGGTAACTCCACTGCCTTAATCTAAGACTGCTTCAGTACCCGATGATTACCGTCCCATCTCAATTTGCCTCTTATCTCCAAACCACTAGAAAGACACGTTCACTAACATCTTTTCTCGTATCTTGACCAATTTGACTTATTGTAGCAATTGCAATCCGGCTTTCGTTCCCATCATTCTTGCCAAACTGCTTTGTGATTCCTGGTGAACGACTGGCTATCAACCATAAACAACCGCAAACTGTCTGGTTCCATTTCCTTGGACCTGAAAAAGGCATTTGACCTAGTTGACTACGAAATTCTCCTTAGTAAGCTCTCGATGTACTTGAAAAATCCAACATCAGTCTCCTTTTTCCGATCATACTTGACACATAGAAGCCAACGCGTCTATGTCAACGGGTCGTATTCCTCGAGACGAATATTAAAGTCAGGAGTTCCACAATGCTCAAGTTTAGGTCCATTGCTCTTCAGCTTGTATATCAGTGATCTACCAAGGAGTATATAAAATGAAAGTATCGAAATATTAATGCACTATGTTTGCAGATAACACCATTATCAGCGTAAGCGACAGAAGCATAAATTCCATCCAATGCACCCTGAACGTTACCCTTGATGATTTACAAAAATGGTGTTCATCAAATAGAATGGTTATAAACCCCTCAAAAACCAAGTGCATGATCCTAACTACAAGACAAAAACGTCAACGTCAACCCTTAACCATCAACCTTATGCTAGAAAATGAAATCATTGAGCAAGTTTCAGAACACAGAGTGCTAGGCATAATTGTTGATGAACAACTAACTTGTGAACAACATATCAATTCCTTATGCAAAACTATTGCTGAGAACATTTTCTTGCTCTCCAAACTGAGGCATTTTGTCAACACCGATGCATGTGCAATTTTTTTTCATGCACACATACATTCCCATATTAATTTTGCATCTGTTGTATGGTATGGCTCCATAGCAGTGCACTTGAACAATATTAAATCACTGTACAGACGAGCTGCCAAGCTTATTATGTCCGACTCAACATTGTCTACGGATGAAAAGATCAGAAATATTGGCTTACTACCCTTCCAAAAATACATCGTCCTCAATAAATGCATGCTTATGCACACAATTGTTCATTCACGACCACCGAAGTATCTTACTGATCTCTTCATTCATCCCCAAACAAGCCATTCACAATCTCGCAACACTTTCATTCTACCACAACATAGAATAGATATTGCACCTAAGGAACAATACTTCCATGAAGGCTGGTGGAGTGCCCTCGACTTGCTCATCTACGGATTGGGTCGAGCATTCTGTCAGACATTTTTAAAGATCCTCTAGCTGTGATAATTTTAAAAAGAGATTCTGAGGATCATTCTCGTCTATGAGTCTGACTATGTCTTCATTGTTTTCAATATTTCTCTACTTACCTCTTCTGAGGTACTCTTTTAATTGCACATTTTATACAGTAGAAGTATGTTGTAGCCTTGAATGGCATTCAAGGCTGATGAGCCCTTGGGCTCCATCCATCCATCCCTAATTGCTTTGTCGGTGACGAGGGAAATTGAGATGTGAAATTTTGCCCTATCGCCCTTTAAGCTTTTTCGTGTTTGAAGGTTCAACACGGCCTTTGCTGGCTGATGGGCAGTGGGACTCGATTTAATGGATTTTATGTCACTAGTTAGGTAAATTGTACTAGTCTCCACTGTCGCAGAGAGTTCTAATAACTTGGTGGAGGTGGGTGTTTCTTAACGCTGTGGCCTTATATAGCCCACAAGGCTGATATGCCCTTAAACTCCATCCATCCATTCACCCATGAAATCTTTTAAAGCATCCATACGTGAGTATCTATTCAGATGATCTCACTGCTGTCGCCTGTCCATATGACACGTATTGCTTGAACTTCAAGACTCACTGAGCTGATAGTTGTCAAAGGCATCTACTAAAATCTTTGTCGTTGTTGATCATATTTTTCAATTATCTTACCACCTGTTGTACATAGATTAGCTACTGTGTGTTTTTTCCCGTACCTATCCATATTTTCATTTCTGTATGAGCAAGGATAATTTGCAAGATAGGCAGAAATGTCTAAAATTTCATCCGTAATAAATAAAGAATCAATCAATCAATCAATCAATCAATCAATCAATCAATCAATCAATCAATCAATCAATCAATCAATCAATCAATCAATCAATCAATCAATTAATCAGTCAATCAATCAGTCTCTCTCTCTTTCTCTCTCTCTGTGTTTGTCTGTCTCTATCTGTGTCTGTCTGTCTGTCTGTCTGGCTGGCTGGCTGGCTGTCTCTCTCTCTCTCTCTGTGTCTCTGTGTCTCTCTCTCTGTCTCTCTCTGTCTCTGTCTCTCTCTGTCTCTCTCTGTGTGTCTCTCTCTGTCTCTGTCTGTCTGTCTCTGTCTGTGACTGTCTCTGTCTCACTCTGCTTCTGCCTCTCTCTCTCTCTGTATCTTTCTCTCTCTCTGTATCTTTCTCTCTCTCTCATTCACTCTCTCTCTCTGTATCTTTCTTTCTCTCCCCCCCTCTCTCTCGCACTGTCTGTCTCTGTTTCTCTGTCTCTGTCACTATCTCTGTCTCTCTATCTCTGTCTCTCTCTCTGTCTCTGTCTCTCTCTCTCTCTCTGTATGTGTCTTTCTGTCTGTCTGTCTATCTGTCTGTCTGTCTGTCTGTCTGTCTGTCTGTCTGTCTGTCTGTCTGTCTGTCTGTCTCTCTCTCTCTCTCTCTCTCTCTCTCTCTCTCTCTCTCTCACATACACGCACACACGCGCTTACACGCACACGCACACGCACACACACACACATACACACACACACACACTCACTGTCATATACGTGTATACGTGCACACACGCGCGCGCACATCCTCCGTGCGGAGTAGGAATAAACCCAGTGGGTCTTCCGATGCGATTTGTAAAAGGCGATTAACATAAAATTGAGTCAATTTGCTCTTGCTGTAACCAACTCGTGTT
>JAWQFJ010023573.1:35000-42862 GCA_034096865.1 Theodoxus fluviatilis | reverse complement strand
TGTGCAGTGCTGTTGCCCAAGTATGGCCCACCCACTCTAGGAGTCAACGGAGACACTTGACGGCCAGGTAGCTCCTCAATGAAAAAGTCGACTGTCTCGCTCTTTGGGAAAGAGTTTGCTTATCATATCTAATGGTTGTTAGACAAACTATCGTCCGAATCGTTATTGGCATGTCATCCACTGGTGTGGTTCGCTTCTGTTCAGGTAAGTAAGGTTGGGATAGTGGGGGGATATACACGTTCGGTGACGGCTGCTACGGAGAGCGTGGGTATAATTGTGTGATCTGGCACGCAAACGAGTGTTTTCAATGGAAAGTTCTCTTTATGCCAGGAAGAAAAGCCATGGCCTGCGTAAGTATTGGAGACGCGATTCAATATAAGTGAAGCGGTACTACTTCCTTTCGCACTACTACTACTTGGATACCATTGATTCAATGTTGACAGTGCGCTCATTTCAGCACTGGTCTACCTACTTGGAACCTTGATTGAATGTGAACGGGCTATCTTCATTTTCCAGCACGCTGCTACCATACTTGGTACCTTGATTGAATGTGACGGATCGACTTCATTTCATCACTGTCTACCTGACGTTGAAAAAAAAACCATTTAAGTTGAATGTGTGGAACGTGTACGAGGCGCGACTGAATCCATGTGTCAGCGGAGATGTCTGCAACATACTTGGAACCTGGACTAGGTCAATGTGGGATGAGGCGCGGAGCGATCTACTTGCAGATACTGTTCAGTCAGCTGGTCTAGCCTTACTTGTGTGAAACCTTTGATTGCAATGGTGAGGATGTGGGAACGGACGGTCGATTTCACACTGTCTAGCACTATTTATGGAGAACCTTGATATGCATGTGAACGGACGGAACTTGCCGACGATTTCGGCACTGTCTACCTACTGTAAAGGAACCTTGAGTAGTGGAATGTGATCGGACGAGTTCATTATCTCATAGCCTGTCTAACCTAGCTTGGAACCTTATTCATTGTGGACGACGACTTTATTTCATCACTGTTTTACCTGCATTGGAAACCTTGATTCAGTGTTTAACGGACGACCTTCATTTCCATAGACACTGTCTACCTACTTGGATAGACCCTTGATGTCTCCATTGTGTGAAAACGAGTGACTGTGAGCTGTCATTCAGCAATGTCTACATAATTGGAACCTTGATTGATTGGTGAATGGCGGTGAGTGCGGACGAACTCATTTCACCTGTCTAACCTGGTAGGGGGGCCGATTGGGGCAGGACATTGAGGAATAGGGAGATGGAGGTTGGATGTGAACAGGGGAGCGTGGGACAATTACGGGGGATGGTGTGCTCATGTGTACACAAGCATTCTGGACGGACCTGCTTTGAAACCTTGATTCAATGTGACCCTATTATGCCCTAGTCAAAGAGACATGTTTCTAGGAAATAGCATGTTTTACCTTAATCTTAACAGGCGCCTACTTTCTCCAATTAGCTGGATTACCTGGTCTCAAGCGTTTATAGAGAAAGTATCAAGGTTGTTGAAGGTGTTTAGGAACTTCATTGACAGGTTTTACCCAGTTGGTTTGAATGTTTGGGGTGTCCTTTCGTGCCTGCCTTGTCATGCACCTGTGATCAAAATCCCTTGTTTAAACCGTTCATTACCATTAAGGTTTGAGACCATGTGTTACAGAAAGGATAATCACGGAGCTACTCTCAATAGACAACATTTAGTGAAAGTGATGTTGAACTAAAAATGTTTACCGTTGCTAACAGGTATTATATAACACAAAAGAAAAATCGAGGTAAGAAGAAAATCCGCATTTTTGAATGAATATAGTCATGTTTCTAAGCAAACTAAACTGTGATATCAAATGCTAGCCATTGCCTACCGTTTGACAAAGGACAAGAATTCCGAAAGACCTTTAACCTGAATGGCTGCATGCGAAGCCCACCTCAAAACAATTTATATCAGGTAGTTGTCAGTGTTTTTAAATCTTCTCCCTATACAATGTTTTGTATGTTTTCTTATTCCGTTATTTGGACCGTCTCATTGTCCTGTCATTTGCCCTGCTCTTTGGCAACAGATCCGAGGCGACGAGGTTCCGCTGGTTCCAGCCGCCTGGCTTTAGCACCGACCAGTCCTGGGCTCTGTCCCACCTGTACCTGGGCAACCAGTGTCCAGACATGTGCTCTGGCCATGGTACCTGTCGGTCTGGTAACTGCAAGTGAGTTCCTCGATGCCAACCATTGTTTTTTTCTTTGCAACATCCTCCCTATTGGAGTAAGAAGTTGCATTTGTTGAGATTTATGGGCCATGTTTAGTAGTTAAGGTACACTGGTGTATCATGATTCCATTGAATGTCCCGTACTTCTCCTCTAGACTAATTGTGACTAATGGTGGCTGAGATTTCGCCTTATGTTGATCAAGTGCGGCCCGTTGTGAGATACAACTCTTTTGATATTGAGATTTCGAGTTTACAGATTTGCCAGATGAGTAAACTTAAAGATATTGAGGGACGTTTGCTAATTGCTCTTCCTCTTACGATCTCTCGCAGCCACATTGAGCAACAGCCATGGATTAACAACAGTTTGTGGTTGGTTTCTTTCCAGATAACTTTCAATGAAGTGCAAGTGTGTCATTTCCAGGGGTGCTTTTTCTTTTGGCAGCTGCGATGACGGGTGGGCGGGGCATAACTGCGGCACACCCACAACAACACTACCACGCATGCTCAGTGACGACTTTGCACCGGGGGGCGTTGACGGGGAGGCGTGGCTCACACTGGAGGGCGGGTCCCCTCAAAAGCCCTGTCGTGTCATGGCAGCGGGACACGCCCTGCACTTTACTGGGGTAAGCCTGGAGGAGTACAACTTCGGCAGTACGCTGTTACAGGTAGTCATTGGCATGTCATGTAAGCAGAAGTCAATAGTTTGTTCTTTCATGAAAAGAGCAAACACTCAAGAGTTTTCAATCTGCAGAGAGAAGTTGATTAACGAAGCAGTTCGACTCTTGCTACAAACCTCCTTCGGTCACATGACAATGCTGATTTTTAAAAAACCCGCTTCACTCAGCTTCACAGGCTGATAGCTTGGTTTTGTACTTGTCGAAAGCAATACCTCACAGTACAATACCCCGACCTTGCTGAGCAACTGATTTTTCCTTTGACCCTCCAATGCGCGATAAAACACGTCTGCGTGTAGTGAAATTTTCCATACAAACTAATTTTGGAATATTTCGGTGAATGCATAACTCACCTGTGCATATCAGATTATCATCACTTCTCTTCCCAGGGTTGCAACCGGGTTCTGACTTCGCGTGACCTTGACCTCAGCACAGCTCAGCACGTGCAGTTCGTCTTCATGTACGGCTGCAACGCTGCCCCGGTATCACGTGATCAGGGCGTGCTGCTGGACTAC
Source organism: Theodoxus fluviatilis (assembly GCA_034096865.1). Taxonomy (NCBI): domain Eukaryota; kingdom Metazoa; phylum Mollusca; class Gastropoda; order Cycloneritida; family Neritidae; genus Theodoxus; species Theodoxus fluviatilis. Next base: position 39,474 of record JAWQFJ010023573.1, on the reverse strand, counting down.
TCCAGCGACGGTGGCATCCACTGGCAGCCTCTGTCGGAGCTCCATTACAACCTCTTCAAGCAGCCCTCGTGAGTCTTCTTCTTTCAGCTGCAGCGTGGTCGCCAGTGGTCTATACCTCCGCCAAGGAGGTAATGTTTTTCAGTTGATTAGTTACTTTGTTAGTTCGTTGTTTGGCAAAGTAACTCCAGAAGTTCAATACTGATTCTGATGAAATTTAGTGCAAGGGCCAAATTGCATCCAAGCAACAAACTCTTAAATTTTGTAGTTTTTCTGTTGTCTCGTTTTAGAATTACAACCTTAAACAAAATTGTATTGCCGAGGCTGTAACCCGTGTAGTGAGGCTGGCGTGGGCAGCACGATGGTCTATTTTTAGCATCCCCCTAGCCACGCACGAGATCACCCCTGCGTTCCGCTGCACTCTGCTTCATCTCTGCTACGATGTAGCACTAGCAGCCTCAAGAGTTTTGATTGGTTGGTTTTATTTAATAACATTAAAAGGACATTATCATCAAAAGTATTGGGTTTTGGAGGCCCTCTTTGAATACACGAATCCCCTAAATTATTTAACACACAAATGTATCCCTCTTAATCGAAGAAACGACTTAATAAAAGCATTCGGGTCGAAAAACATTCATACACAATCTTTGGTGACGTTTCACCCAGTGGCAGAGGTCAACTTCCTGTCAAGGTCGCGCAGCAGCTAGAGCATCTCAGAAGGCGCTCTAACTGCTTCACACTAGAGTGCGCCACTTGCTGTGCCTAGCAACGATGAAACTGCAGAACCCGTAGCCGCATTTGATTGGCTCATACTAAACAGAACTAAAAGTGGAAGTCATGCAACGGACTTGCACAGTAAACATGCTTCGAACCATGCAGTTTACATACCATGGAAGTGGCAAACGTGCCGATTGCTTTCAAATTTGGAAGAAATGAATGTTTTCGTGCTCTCATCACCGTGGCAGAGTGGATTGTATGTCTTGGTTTGATGTCTGTAGTAAACGTCGGCATTTATACCCATGACTGCAAGGAAGTAGCAGACGACACACATTTTGGGATTTCCTTGACCTTCCTTTATGACTGGTGATGGTTATCTCCCTTTTGTTATTAATGGATTTTCGACCCTAATGCTTTTATAAAATTGTCTATTCGATCAAGAGGGATATAATTGAATGTGAAATCATTTAGGGGATTCATGTATCCAAAGAGGGCCTCCAAAACCCTCTACTTTTAATGGTAACGTGCTTTTTAAGTAATTAAAGAAACCGACCAATCGAAACTCCTGAGCCTGCTACATCGTAGCAGAGATGAAGCAGAGTGCAACGGAACGCAGGGCACGACTGCAGTGCAAAAGGGCGAATGAGGGGTTTGAATGTCGTCTGCTACGGCGATGTTCAGCTGTGATTGGCGGAGGTTTGTGATCTCTAAGCACTCTCTAGCTGATAATGTTTTGACATTTGTGTTGTATTAGAGATAATGAACAACTCTATGTGTGACACGGTGGTGATATACATGTAATATCCTCTGTGGGCGTCTAGCTCATTAATAATTAAAACTAAAGAGGATTATCTTTTTCGTTCCACAATATCTCCAAGTTCTCTTTACTATTGTCTGTTTTCGTTTTCAGTTGTTTGCCCATTTCCTGGAGCACTCAGCAAAATTTTTCTGCTTAGACTCTGTGATAAGAAGATAAATTTTACTATTGGTCATGCATCAGTTTCGATTTATGTTCTTGAATCGGTGTGTCATATGGATTCGTTGACTGGATTGGTAGGTGTTGATACTTTTTCCCACTGGACATCAGTATAACTGTAAATTGTTTGTTCCTTGACTGTGACTGATGTGAAGTTGTGCAAACACCTGTCCTTCGCAGAAGGATGTTCACCTCATCGTGGTGGCAGTACTATTAAACGCTTTTTTTAACCACTGTTTGTGAAACTGTGGAATGGGTAGGAATCTATCATTTGTACGTCAAGTAGTCAATGATGTTTGAGAATAGATCACTTGGTACCAGGGTATTACAACCTACCACTGAGCTTTACCCATCAGCCCCCTGTTGCTAATGAAGCTATCCTCATCCTTACCTCTTCTCCCTTTCTCTATTTCCTTAGAACATATCGAAGAAAGAGAGCCGTAAGGTTTCGTATAGGTTGATAACAGCTCCTTATAGAGTTATGTCTGAGTCTCTCAATAGTTCACATGGGCAGTTTCAGGGTCACCAGACATAAATCTTTGCTGCTTTACCACTGCTAGAATGCACGACACTTCTAACTCATCAGCTGTTCCGCCAATCTTTCAGCTTCGTCACCATCAAGATCCCTGCAGAAGCCAAGCAGACGGGGGTTCGACTCCGCTGGTGGCAACCTTCTCACGGTGGTCCTCAGCTGGGCGACTGGCTCATCGACAGCCTTAGGGTCAACGGAGATGACGACAACCCACGCGCGTTGCGTAGCAACGTCAGCAATCCCCTTAGGGAGGGAGATTTTGTGTTCGCAGACAACGTGGCCCCAGGGGAGTACTGTGGGGGGAGGGACGTGGCTGTGGGCACCACCCAGGGTGGAGAGGCCTCGCAGGTGGCCACCCGGGAGCTGGCCTTGCAGGTGAGTAACCGGTTTAAAACAAAGGAGTCTTGTAGTACCATGCCATATTGTGATCAACAGGTGGTTTAGTCCGGTGAAGCTCGCTGCAAAGCTTTATATTTGCCCAGAACTTGGGCCTCTATGAATCTCTCTACCACGCATTCTCGTTTCTCTTTTCAAAACTTCATAAGACGTGTTTAACCAGTCAGTCAGTTACAAAGTGCTGAAGAAGCCGGATGAAAAATTTGCGAATGCTTCGCGCGTGTCCGTTATATGTCCTTGTTGAGTGCAATGTTGATATTTCTTCTTCATTATGTTTAACCGGTTTCCAAATAGCCGGTCGTGTTGTTTCTGTGTCGAAGACATTTCTAGAGAAAGACTGCACCCGACTGTTCAGTTTCAGGTTCCTCGTGCCGCTTTATATTTGTTAAGCTGCTTGCTGGTTTTAACCAGTTTTAGCTGTTCCGCCACTCCTTCAACTTCTTCATCAAGATCCTTGCTGAAGCCAACCGGTTGGGGGTTCGATTCTACCAGTTTTACTTCTCAGCTCTGACCTTCATTTACTGCTACCTTCTCATCCCCCACATACACCTCTTCTTCAGCCTGGCGACGTGCTGCAGTTCTTCCTGGCTGTTGGATGCGACAGTCCCAGCAACGCCAGCGTGCCTCCTGTTCACCTGCAGTTCTCTACAGACCACGGGGTCACGTGGAACCCAGTGACCTCCCTGTGTCTGACTTCTGACCCCGAGTGTTCCCAGGGCCCCACCATGCCCTCTGTCTTCTACCAGGCCTCACCCCCAGAATGGCATAGAGTGCAGATCCCCCTGCGTGGCTTGCCCGTGTCCAGGTGTGTGTGTGTGTGTGTGTGTGTGTGTGTGTGCGTGTGTGTGTCTGTGTGTGTGTGTGTGTGTGTGTGTGTGTGTGTGTGTGTGTGTGTGTGTGTGCGTGTGTGTGTGTGTGTGTGTGTGTGTGTGTGTGTGTGTGTGTGTTTGTGTGTGTGTTTGCGTGTGCTTCTGCGTGCCTGTGTGTGTATTTGTGTGTTTTCGTGTGTACCTGCGTATGTGTTTGTGTGTGTGCGTATTTGTTTGTATGTGTGTGTATGTATGTATGTTTGTGTGTGCGCGCGCATGTGTGTTTGTGTGTGTGTGTGTTTGTGTGTGTGTGTGTATACCTGTATGTATGTTTTAGTCCTAACCTTATTTACTACTCATCATTGTGAATTATTCGTCCGGACGTGATTATTATTTTCCAAGAAATGGCTTGTTTATCAATAAACGAAAACGTTCCATTGTCACCATGTTCTCTGTTCTCAGTGGCACTCGCTTCCGGTGGGTTCAGCCCCCGGAAGGCGGGTCTGCGCCTGCGCACTGGGGCCTCCGTGACGTGTACATCGGGCCCCCGTGCCGGAACCATTGCGGTGGCCACGGCACCTGCGAGTTTCCCTACTGCGAATGTGACGAGAGCTACGCTGGCCCCGACTGCCATCCCATCCCCACATACCCTCGACCGGTAAAGAACGCTAGGGCCCGAATTACCTGCGACGATTTAACACGGTCCACTCTGACCTCTCCAGCGTACGTCATTGTGCCAGCCAATCGCAGTTCGCAGCAGCGGAGCAAGAGCTTCAGTAGTGATCTGTGATTGGGGGATATTTTCGTCGTGTAGACCGTCAGTGTGGAAAGTGTGAAATCGCCTCGTGTAATACAGCCTTTAGCGGCGAAAGCAACAATGAAAACGATACGGTGATGAAGTGACGTTGACCATAAGAGCAGCAGCAACAACCACCACCAATTTCAAAAACCATCACTACTAAAACAACCATTGCCAAAAGCCCCACTGCCGCTCCTGCTAAAACAACCACCACCACCACCACCACCACCACCACCACCACCACCACC